>JARFOC010096005.1:0-13020 GCA_031763485.1 Osmoderma eremita | reverse complement strand
TTTAAAAAATATCAATTAACATTCAAATCTTTTAGTAGGATTATGTGCGCTATACTGTCCGAGTTTGACGTTGAGCCGCTGTATGTATTTTTAACAAATAGGTACATATTCATGGGTATTACTAATCATATTTGTTTGTGTGTCACAATTGCAAAACAAACAATGATAAAGCGAAATATGTCGGCCTCGTAAGACTTATTATTAGTAGTGTTAGGCGGTTTTAGGTTTTGAAGGTAGAAATGCTGCCCACTGAATGCTCTCTACAACTGCCCGTCTAGGAAGCGATGTGTATTTTTATGTAATAATAATATTTCACCAATCCCACCAGTACCTTATACAGGGCGAAAGCGATTATTAATCTGGTAATAGGAAATCACGATTTAGATGGTCGACGACTATAAGAAGCGACTAATAATACTAACCGCCCACCTGGACGTCACACGTTACTCGGATCTCATTCATTCGCATTCAAATAGATGATAAACAAAATTGCTGATTATTTAGGTATCGCCACCATTGATGATACGATAAAGGTTTGAAAATAACTCGAATGTTAGCGATTCAAACTTGAAGAAATCTTGTAGTAGGTACTTAATTACTTTTCGACGAATTATATAATGCGTGTAATATTTAGAACCCTTCTAATAATAAGTGCGATTATAAATGTCACATATACCTACTTTGTTTCTTTTCAGGTGCATGCCATGCAGACGATGTAGGCTTCCTATTCAAGATTTCCATAGTCGATACGTTCGATCCGGACAGCCATGAAGGCAAAAACTTCCGTCGCATGATCACCTGGTGGACCAATTTCGCAAAGTACGGAAATCCCAATCCGAGCCAACTGGATGACGTCATAGACGTGCACTGGGAACCTGTCACGAATAATCAGATGACCTACCTGGAGATCGACTACAAGCTGAAAATCGGTGAAAATCCTGATGGTGACCGAATGCAATTCTGGGACGAGATTTGTCAGTATTTACAACAGAAAACCATAATGCATAAATTGTGAATACCTATGTACGTAACTCTGTGATCATTTCGATTTGATTGTTATTTATTTTATATAATAAAACATTACCGGCTGGGGAATAATTATCTGTTTGCATGACCTCTTCCGTTTTGATAAGATAATCTGGTAGCTAACTAATAAGTTTCGAAGTGAAACACGAATATAATCTGTAATGTCACGTCAGGTTTCATCAGTCATCATAAACTAGCAACGTTGAAACCACACATCTACTAGAACCTCAGACCCCCCTGTACCAACACCATAAAAAATAACCCATTCAGTTTAAGCAGATCATTGCAAAATTGTGAGTAATAAGATCATATTATAGATATATATTTATGTATTTATGTAGATATATATATTTATGGCTTATCTCCTTAAAATGTATCTTATCGTATCCCCATTAACACACCTAATCATTTTTATTACTCATTGGTTTATAATCCAAAATCTTACCTCAAAATTTAGACAAGTTAAACACAGAAAAAATGGCTGAACCCCTAGTAAATACATGTTACGGTAGAGTAATTGGAAAAACTTTGACAGATATTAAAGGCGGTGCGTTCTACAGCTTTCAAGGGATACCCTATGCTAAACCACCAATAGGCGATTTAAGATTCAAGGTAAGTTCATTAAGTATAATAAATAGTTGTAATTTAATTGGTGACTGGTATGGGTTTGTGTATTTTTCTTAATCTTGATTTATCTGTGACGTCCCTAATTAAATTGTCAACCTTAAAAATACATAGATATGTAAGCACTACTAACCAGCAAAAATAAGTATAACACCAAGTAATTGTTTGATGTCTATTTGGTACCCTACATGACATTTCATTTATTTATTATTAAACTATAGCTTGTTTTCTTTAGTTGGTAGTTCTATTATCTGAATTTTTTTATTGAGTATTTTATTTTACATCAGATATTTTTCACTCGAACAAATGTATCAGAACATTATTATAAGTTTTTCTTACGTCCATAAAAAAAATAAGCACATTAGTTTAGTCTTCTACAAAACAATAGAATCTGTTCTTAGTTAATGTTTCTACAGAAAACCTATTTAGGTTTCCTCTTTAAGATTTGCATGTATTTTTATTTATTATGGTAACAATAAAATCATTATACATTTTCATATATAAAATGAAATTTTCTTCCAGTTATTTTCGAGTTGATTATCCAACTCAATTAAATTACAAGTTGGCGAGAAACACACAAAATACATTTATATAGATTTTCGTACGATCCGATGATTCGATCGACGATTTAATGTTTGTTCTCAAAACTTACCAAACATCGTTAATACCGTAGGTACTCACAAATCTGCATAATTCCTGGTTTTCTAGGCACCTCAAGCACCGGATAAATGGACAGACGTAAGAGACGCAAGGAAAGAAGCTTTAGGGTGTTATCAACGTCACATGATCTTAAAAACGGTTATAGGATCAGAGGACTGTCTTTACCTCAATGTCTACACGCCACAAGTGAGTAATGCTTCTCTAGCATTGGAAATAACATAAATAGCCCAATTTTGTAGTTACTCACCGAAGGAGAGTCACTTAAACCAGTTATGTTATGGATTCATGGCGGTGCATTTACAGGGGGGTCTGGAAATGCCGATCAGTATGGTCCAGAACTACTAATCACTGAAAATATTGTAATGGTGACTATAAATTACCGCGTGGGATTACTAGGTAACCATTCCTAAAATTACGACCATTAAAAAAAATGAACTAAATGGGTTGAAAATGCTTTAGGCTTTCTCTCCTTGGACGATGTCGAATTAAATGTTCCTGGTAATGCTGGATTGAAGGATATGGTATCGGCACTGGAATGGGTTCAGAAAAACATTAGCTACTTTGGTGGAGATCCTAATAACGTCACCATATTTGGAGAAAGCGCAGGCGCTGCATCTGTTCACTTGTTGATGCTGTCACCAATGTCGAAAGGTAGATTCATAACGTAACTCGGTAGTGACTAAAACTATCAATTGTTGAAGGTCTATTCCATAAAGGAATCGCTCAAAGTGGTTGCGCTTTAAACCATTGGTCAATCACGAAATCCAACGGAAAAGATTTGTGCCAACTATTAGGATTTGCGATCAATGACGAAAAAGAATTGCTGGATTTCCTCAAAAAACTACCAGTCGAAGAGTTACATAAGAAACAGGAAATATTACAGGAGGTCATACATATCCTTCAAGATAATAAATCCAGCCTGATGCCGATTAATTTTAGGCCTATGGTATCAGCAGGAATCGGCCTATAGGTCCCGTGATAGAGAAGGAAAATGCCCAGGCGTTTCTGACCGCATCACCACTGAAATTGATCAAGAAGGGTCGCTACCACAAAGTACCTTTGATTATAGGCTACAATAATAGGGAAGGGATGTTTTTCGACATGGTTGAGGATCGCATGAACACTAATATGATGGTCACAGACTTTGAAACTGTGGTGCCTGCGTGTTTCGATTTGGAGAAAGGCTGTGATAGGTCGAAGGAAGTGGCGAATAAAATAAAGGAATTTTTCTATGGAAATGAGGAAGTTACGCTTGAAAATAGGGACAAATATTATCAAGTATGTAACATTTGAAATGTTTTATTCTAGTAACCTATAAATTATACATACAGAGCCAGAGTTATTTTTCCAAAACCACATGACTAAAAATGTGGCAAATATATGTAAATTGCATCGGTTGGTAACATTGCTTACAGTACTAACTCGGATATGCCGTTCAGAAACGAAAAGATAGATGACAAGTAACTGAGGGAGTACGCAAATGAAATTATTAGTGGCAACATATATTGCAAGTTGATTTTAGTTAATTTTAAACAATAAAATTACTAAATTAACGGTGGTCTGGTTTTCGGTAAATGCTACTGGGCTTCGTATGGTTCACAATAATAAAATTCTTTTGAGTTCTGCTGTGTTTCAGGATTTTTTTTTTGGTTTTCATACGCTTCATACGGCTGTTTTCCCAAGACATTCTACATTCTACATTGTTTGTTTGTTCGTGTTTGTAAATATTCCGAAATGTTAAATTCCTTACGAATCACTATGCATGCGAACCTATTAAGCATAATAATGAGGGAAAGCCGTTGCGTCATCAGCCATCAACTAAATTTCTCCATTCCTATTTTATTATATCTTCGGAAAAAATTATATAATTAATATAAACACACACTTTTTTTATTTCTACTATTATATAATAATTTAAACCAAATTGTATGCTATATTTCTATAGCAACAAAGTTTCTATCCAAATAAAAGTAAACGCTAGTTATCAGAAACCAAATTCTTGCACGATTAAATTTAAGAATAATTGACCAATACAAGCATTAGACGCAATTCTTTTAATTACTCACAAGTATTTTCCCTATTTTGTTGATAATTTAAACAAAAAAATCAGTTTTTTATGGTCTATAACATACTGTGAAGACGCGTAACCTCATTAATAATTTTGTGGAATTCTAAAAAGAGATCATAAGAAATTCTGGTAAACAGTTTAACATAGACTTGTTTGCACTACTAATTCTTAATATATAATAATTATCTTAAAGCTCGAAACAGATTTTGTTTTTCTACGTGACATCTATGAGACTATACGACTACACAAAATTACGTCCCCAACAACGCCTGTGTATATGTACAGATTTGCTGTCGATGCCAAGTTGAATTTCTTCAAGGCCATCGGCAAATTAACAGCATCAGGTTTGTTTTAACTGTCAGAAAAAAAAAACGATTAGAATATTATTCGCTTCGTTAATTTACTTTGCTTAATTTTTTTGCAAGGTGCTGCACACGGAGACGAAATGGGATACCTGTTCAAAATGTTCCTGACTCCTAACAAACTTGACCTCGATACCGTAGAGAGTAGAACCATCTATAGAATGATAAAATTGTGGGCTAATTTCGCCAAAACCGGAGATCCCAATCCTGAAATATACGACAAATTGATAAACGCCAAGTGGGAACCGGCAGTGGAAGATAAGATTCATTTTTTAGACATACAGGAACGAGAATTGGTTAGTGGTGTTAATCCAGAGTTCGAAAGGATAACGTTTTGGGATCAATTGTATGAAGAGTATGGAATAACTGGCGAGCATTAGGTTATACATTGCCATCAAATATCCACAAATTACTACTGTAACATAAGGAAAAATAACTAAGAACAATAAAGACACCGCAAATACATTCAAATTTTGTTTTTATTTTAATGCCGATGAATTTTTGATACTAGCCTTACTTGGTCTATTTGGGGTATATAATTTACACAAAAATAAACATAGGGTCTTCATTTAACCCTCTATCGTCGATGAGTTTTTGATGTGCTGCGAATTAAATTGACATTAAATTCGATTTACAACCGATTCAAGTGTGGACGAATTAAATTTTTTGAATCGCAAAACAAATTTTCAGTACTCTGATGAGTAGTGATATGATTTATTAGATTATATGTATTTAAGGATAGTGGATAAGTATTATTGTACCTAGTTTATATAGCAATCGAGTGCTAAGTACAGTTACTATTATTGCAAGTCCTTATCAGTTCAAAATTAGGTAAAACACATGATTTTACATTATATAGTCGGTTTTCTTAATTATCATTATGTTAATGTATAAACAACGACGTTTGAATTTCTTATCACCACTTATCCGCAATTATTTTTAAATGCAGATAACAAACCTAATATTCAGTTTGGAAAATTACATTTACGCCAATTGAAATAGTTTATTATATTGAAAAGTGAAGCATGGAACCAAAAATTGTTCGTACCGAACAAGGATTATTAAGAGGAAAAACTGACAAAGATCTGAATGGTCGTACCTACTTTGCATTTTTGGGCATACCTTACGCTAAACCACCCATTGGCGATCTTAGATTCAAGGTATTGAAATTAGCAATAAAATAAAACTCAATTTTAGGGCAACGATATTATTGTTACTTCACAGGCACCACAACCTCCAGATTCATGGTTGAATATAAGAGATGCGATTGAAGATGGGAGTCCGTGCTACTCCAGAGACTTTGTACCACGTACTGTCGTTGGTACAGAGGATTGTCTGTTTTTGAACGTATATACACCAGAAGTATCCCTATATCCGATAGCAATAAAGTCCATTTAGGACTTATCTAAAATCATTTTTAGTTGCCGAAAGAAGGAAAATGTATTCCGAGGGCCGTAATGCTCTATGTCCATGGTGGCGGTTTTACTTCTGGATCGAATAGTTCGGAAATCTTTAATCCCCAGTTCTTAATGATAGATGACGTAATAGTTGTAGCTATAAACTACAGACTAGGTCTTTTAGGTAAATACCTACACAGTAGATACGGAATGAACCAAAAAGAATGTAGTCAAGTTGAATTTTTCACAAACTTGTAATTTAATCTAGTTGCCGAATTAGCTAATAAGCAATGTATGCGCTACAATCAATATTTTTAGATGGGTGATAAAGTAACTATTTTAGAAGAAAATCGTTTATGGAGAGCAGTTTTAGTGAAATTTACCATTCTACGAAATAACTTTAGTAATGCTTTAAATTCATTGTGACCAACTTATTATAATAAAATTGACTACATATATAGGTAGCGGCAAATTCAACTTGTTTTGTTTCTTTCTCTTCTTCTCTTTGGTTCAGTCTGCAATTTCATTAAAAGATACTGTACTTAATATTTGAATGCGGGTCTAATTCAACATCTTAGGTTTCTTGGCTTTTGACGACCCACAGTTAGAGGTTACTGGGAACGCTGGTTTGAAAGATATGGTGATGGCTTTAAAATGGGTTCAATGCAACATAGATAAATTCGGTGGTGATCGAAATAATGTTACAATATTTGGCAACAGTGCCGGCGCTGCAGCTGTTCATTTCTTAGTGTTAGCACCGATGGCAAAAGGTAGCAAAACATGAGTTCTAAAAAAATATACATATACCTAATAATAAGTGTGGTTCGTATAAAGGCTTGTTCCATAAGGCAATCATGCAAAGTGGCTGTGCTTTAAATTGCTGGGCTTTGGCAAAGCCTTCGGCAACTCTATTGGCTCGAATTTTGAACTGTTCTTATACGAATGAACGAGATATCTTGCAGTACCTACAGGAATTGCCAGTTGACAAAATTTTGGAAGGGCAAGATAAGATTAAAGACGTATCCACATTTTTTTCTTAATCCAGGCGTAGGAAATAACAATTGCGTTGTAGGACTTCCATGCCGGTTTTGTTCGATCAATTGGCCCTACAATCGAAAAGACTGATTCTAGCAAAGCTTTCATAAGCGAAAATCCTTTAGATATTATGACGCGTGGTGATTATAATCAAGTGCCCATAATATTTGGGTACACTTCCAGTGAAGGTATGCTGATCGAAATGTTAGAGAAACAATGGAATTGGAGTATGATTATAAAGGATTTTGAGAACGTAATTCCGCATGACTTTAAACTGAAGAAAGGAAGTGAGTTATCTAAGGAAATAGCTGATAAAATAAAAAAGTTTTATTTTGGGAACGACTCAACGACTGAAGACAAAGAAAAGCACTGTTTGGTAAAATATTAATAGACGTAAATGATGGTATACCCTTACATACCTTTAACAATTTATTTTGTTTCAGATTCATTCGGATTCTCTGTTTATAAGTAGAATTTATAACAGCGCAAAATCTCATGCTGTTTCCTCGAAAGAACCCGTGTACCTTTATAGGTTTTCGCTTGACGCTGGTCTGAATTTTTACAAGAAATCTGGAGACCTTGTATTACCAGGTAAACTCAATAGATACATCCAGATCATAAACTAATATCTACCTTACTACATACAGGTGCTTCTCATGCAGACGAATTGGGGTACATATTCAGAATGCCTACAACTCCGGAGAATATAAGTCCGGATAGTATAGAATTGAAAACGGTTCGTCGAATGGTGAGATTTTGGACCAACTTTGCGAAGACTGGCAATCCAAATCCAGTAGAAAAAGTGCTGTGGAAACCGATGTCTAGAGACGAAACCAATTTCTTGGATATTGGAGAAGAATTAATTAGTGGAGTTAATCCGGACAAAGAAAGAATGAAATTTTGGGACGATATTACTAAACATGTTGTAAAAAAATGAAAGCCGTAATATACATATGAGATCTATTGTAGAATCTTGTTGCATTTTTTTGTGACTGCAAAGGAAATAGAAGTAGACAAATTTATGAAGAATTGGAAAGTATTTTGCACAAGATGCAAAAAACCAAAAGTTCTAGGAATGTTGTTGGTACATATAACTTTATACTTAACATTGCCATGTTAAGAATTAGATAAGAATATAACATTAAAAATGTAGAAAAATTTGGCTGCTGAATATTGCTATGATTTCCTTTTGCTCGTGCTACAAAAATGCCCCAGAACACCAGTGAAATTGTCTTGATCAAAATATGTATTTTTGCAATATTCTTCAAAGTTTAATACACATTTTAAAACGGTCAGATGTTATATTCTATAGCTAAAGATTTTGAAGACAATTTAGCAAACAATTAATATTTTCAAAAAAGCTTTCATTTACATACGTGTATAATAAGGTATCTTTGAAAACTAGTAACTAGCAAATTTTCAGTAAACATAAGTCTTTTATAAAAACCGCCTTGCCATTTTATTTTATTGGAAACCCTTCCTGTGCAAGCGTTATAAACCTGGAACTATGTTGTTAATATATTATGTTCACAATGTATAATATGCCGTAATATGCAGTTACATTGTAACAACTTGCTAAGAACTAAGCAGTCAATCATAAAGGAGTGATGGCTATGTTTGATGTAATTTGTTTTGTTTGGAAAAAACCATGGCGCGTTGCCATGCAAACGGGGTTTTATGACGACACACTAATGGAGTCAATTGAAGTAAACCTAAAAATGTTATAGCCACAAGTTCAAGGTTTCCCAGATTTCTTTATAACATTTGCTTAATGTTTATATATAATTATAACCTATAATTCTTTTTTATTATTCACGTAATTAACAATTATTTGATTGGTAAAGTTATTGTAAAGCTTGGAAACGCACAGTACAGTTCGCACTTGAGAATTTTCAAACAAAATACGGCGCTGCTACTGCTATATATACTCAATATATATAGGGTCGGAGCAAACATTTCAGAAGCTGGAACGATTTCAAAACCGCTTTCAAGAAAACATTTTTATCAGAAAAAAGCAAAGCCGAGTTGTGGAAATGCATGCAAGCAAGACGTCAACAGAGAAGGGAGAGTATTCACACTTATTTCCACGAGAAAGTGGCATTGTCCAAAGAGTTAGACTTACCATTCCCCGAGATAAAGGACCAAGTCCTAGTGCGCCTGAGGTTGAGAGACTTAAGTAACTATCTGATGGCCAGACAGCATGCAGATGAAGACTCGACAAGGATATATTAAGATACGAAAGAGTAGATGTTGCAAGAAGAGGAGTTATAATTAAGTTGATCGAAACAAAAAGTAAGAAAGAAGAAAACAAAACTATAGAAAACCAAGAAGTAATGAATGTCAGAAACACAACATCATTCCGGGATTTTATGGGGTTATATATTTTTGTGTCATCCGCATAAGCCAGTACAGGGCGTGTTAAAGAAGAATGTAAATCATTTATATATAATATGAACAACAAAGAACCCAAATTTGAACCTTTCAGAACTCCGAATAAAGGTGACAAAATGTACGATTTATGACCATTATACTGAACATAGTTGCACCGAAAGCTCTAGTAGGCAAATTTGCAATAATCGAAGAGGTGCCGGACTAAAACCGTAAGTATGTAATTTTGCTAATAATATCCCACGATCGATTGTATCAAATGCTGAACTTAAGTCAGTGATGTAAACGACAACGACTTGTGACCTTGGCGATCCAGTTCACTACAAATATCTTGCGTTACAGATACGAA
The DNA here is from genome assembly GCA_031763485.1 of Osmoderma eremita. Taxonomy (NCBI): domain Eukaryota; kingdom Metazoa; phylum Arthropoda; class Insecta; order Coleoptera; family Scarabaeidae; genus Osmoderma; species Osmoderma eremita. The sequence goes on along the minus strand of JARFOC010096005.1, from coordinate 3,111 downwards.
CAAAACCATGTTGGTATGGTGACACCAAGTACTTTGTGTTATGATATATACAAGAAAATATCACACTTTCAAAAACCTTTGCAAAATTCGAAAGAATTGAAATTGGTCTGTAATTTTCTACATTATGTCCATCACCTCTTTTTATAAATAGGACTGATCCGTGCCCAACGCAACTCAGAAGGGAAACCGCAAGATTTAATAGACAAATTAAGTGTGTAAGCTAAAGGTTTAGCTAAAGAAAATCTAGCAGGTATTAAATCATTCCCGGAATTAAAACTTTGTAGGAAGGACGAGATAATATTAACTAATTCATCTTCGCTATTTAAAACAAATGGCACACTATGATGTAGATAATGATCAGTAAAGAAGGATGAGCTGACATGATGAATTGAGCAAAATTTTTCTGCAAATGCATTAACGATAAGTTGGGGGAGAGGGAGGGGGGCAGTCCAATTCAATTTCGTTATAGAAAAGCTTACTGGGAATACGAGTTGTACCTTTCCTACTATGAATAATTTAAAAATATCTTTCGGATTTGACTTAATTGAATCTTCAAGTTTAAGCAAGAGATATATGCGATTTGCACAGAGATCTTAATCTTTTAGACGCATTATAGAAATAGAATGGCGAGAGGAACAAGAAAACTTCGGAAATGAGACATCAAATAAAGAACCTTGTAAAATTTCTCCAAGGCGTCATTAACATCACGTGTAATATCATTCGAGAATGACTAATCCGTGTGAAGAATGTCAGAATACAGCTGACGAAAATTCGCACTCCTAACGTTCCATCGAAAGTTGTTATTAGATGGAAAGCACGAAACATAAGGTAGACTTTTCAAGAAGTTCAAAGTTATACATAAAGGTGGATGGTATGAATCAACAGGAACAAATGGAAATTCATCTTGTTCGACGACAATACCATCACACTCTTCAACCGAAAGGATTAAATCAAGTAAACGATTATCACAATTTCGTACTCTCTATTTTCTATTCCGGAATATCGGCGGGAAATAACGGCGCTAAATTTGAATTTACAATACATATACTATAAGGTAATATTTCAAAATAAAAATAACATCCACAACCAAATAAAGGAATGTTGTGACTAACCATGAAAAATAACTTTCATTTCTAACCCAATAAAATCAGTAAATCTACACAGAGCAAAGGTACTACACAGAAAATAATCATATCAGTCATTGGACATTTTGGAACAATTAAAACCTATCTATTAGATACAAATAGAGTGTAATAATATATATTATACTGGCAATAGCATGCACCATTAAAATCACCTGTCAGGTTATTATTTCAGTTGCTTTAAAGTGGACATCAATTAAACTCGCGTCCAGTATGACAGGTATCGTAGTCGAGGTGAACGAAGGTTTCCTGCGTGGAAAAACGTCTTTGAATTATAAAAACGGACAGTTCTACAGCTTCTATGGGATACCATACGCTTTACCTCCGATCGGAAATTTACGTTTTAAGGTAAGCAGCAAACATTAATATGTATTTTAACGGTCAACGCAAAGTATACTTACCATATAGGCACTTCGTCTCAAATTAATACGACTTCTGGAGTGTAATAAATTAGAAAATAATAATCACATAACCACACAAAATGAAGTTGCAGTAAACTCTCGAAATGTCAAATGAGATTTCTCTCGCAATATGATAAAGGAGTTGCCTATATCTGAGAAAAAGTTAGATGTTTTGGTGGATATCTAAAATATATTGGCCTGTATATATATATATAACATTTACCTTGTTTTTATAGGTAATGGAAGCGGGATAGTTGAATTCATTATTATCAAGGTTAAATAAAAATGCCAACTGTTTTTGTTAGAATGTATTAACAGAGAATTGGTATTTTTGTGGAAATACATCATTAACATTAGGAATGACTTTGAATATTACTGGTGGTATATATGTACATTGATAATTGACAAGCTATAATTAGTAAATTGCTGGCTATTAAATAGGTTTTAAAACATTTTTCCAATCGCAAGTAAATTCCCGCTTATTTGTTTTAATATGACTTTTATTAAATCCACAACCTAATTCTAGTATTAATAATAAGTAATTTCAGTAATCTTGTAAAATCAATTTGGATTCCAACACCGATCTTTCAATATCAGATTTAGGTTCTTCACTTTTTTTCAAATTTCAAGTTTAAAATTTAAGTTATAACTAGAAATAAAGAAAGTTACTGTCCAAGACGAATTAAAAATAGTACCTAATGTAATCCAAAGAATGGGTGTATGTTGGTTATTTGAATAGTTGATACAACACCTAGATTGGACGAATTAGCTTCCCAAAAAAAAATCGATATTTGCAATATGATGAGATTATATGTAGGTATACATCTTTGGTTCCAAGCGGATGCAGATATTATTACATGCCCATCAACTTATCATATCACGTATAAACGATATTTTAATCTGAGAGGTATATTTATATTTTTTTTTTTAATATATTTTTTATATGCTTCATTTTCTTTTGTATTTGAAAATTTGCTTTCAACATTTCTTTCAACAAACTTTTTATTTGAACTTTCATTAAAGATAAAGTTAATGCAACGACTCATCAAGACGCTGGTAAAGTTAAAAATTACACCAGAATGGCTCGAACGAATAGTAGGTACATACGATAACTTGTAGATTGCAAGTATGCTTAGAAAAAGATGGATTTCAATTCGAACAATTACGTTGGTAATAATGTCACTGATTTACTATCAGATAAATACCAAAAAGTAATCACTCCTGTTATAGAATACACTGTAATTTAACATTTTTCAATATGTATTATTTTGACAATAAATAATTTCAAGAAAAAATCATATCCGGCGTAATGTGTAAAATTTAAATAGTATAATTCACCCATACGGTACTACTAATGACGAGTAAAATGTTTTCGAAGATTGAAATTCAGAAAATATTACGGCGCTTATTACTACAATAGTATACGGATATAGTGTTGCCAAATGTATGTTCCTTTCAGAGACATGCAAAGCATGATACAACATTTCAACATTAAAGGCATCCGCACACGGGTCGACTGGCACTCGAAGTGACTGCGACTCGAACTCGGCGCAATTCTGACTGCCAAT
>JARFOC010095994.1:0-13021 GCA_031763485.1 Osmoderma eremita | reverse complement strand
GTAAATCTTTCCGTATTTTCGACCTCAAATAAATACTTGTTTATGTAAATAGCAGTCGAACATCTGGTACCCTTCTATACTGTTAACGTTGAAAATATAGGAGTTCTCGATTTTAGGTCGGAAACTTTCATGTGGCCACGAGTGTACAATAAGTTATATACTTCCAATTATGAATATGTAATTTGCTGCTAATACATTAAGATTGCGTGTTTCTTTGGTGAAAACTTTACAAATATCATACCATAAAAGAGCATTCCTTCTCTGCTTTAACTAAAATACCATCGGCATGGCACAAAATGCATACCTATACAGATACACCTAACACACAATACACACTATACAAAAAAGTACAGAATTAATGGCAAGTAGAATCTTTGTAGGCAACGAAAAACATTCATCCAACAAACATCTATCATGCTGTCTTCAAACAGTGCCGTTTTGTCCTCGTCTACTCCGATGCGGTGCCAAGCATCAAAAGGGTCCTTCAATTGAAATAAATCGCCCGACTTTCATTAATCCTCTTACCGCGCACCCGACCTAATATTACCCCGAACTGTAATCCCCTTCATCGAGTTCCCTCGAATGTAAGCAAGCAACTGGCGGGGGAGTCACTCTTGGTCATTATTTTTGGAGCTATACTAGAAGTAGGGTTGAAAAGTAATATTTTAAGTGCACCCGAAATACAGAAAGCTACTATTTACTATTGACTACTATTCTATTTTTCGGCATCGCTACAATCTTTCCTTTAATTCCGAAATTCAAATAAGTCCCCACACATCTTATTAAAAGTAAAATGAACGTCGTAAAAGCATCTACTACTCTCCTCGCACAATTAATTTATCTTCCACTCCCTGGTAGTTCATTCTCGGGTTAAGGAATCTCAAAGGGAGAAATGAAGGGAGATAAATAGTGTAACTGAGGGATTGTCTTACCTCCAGACATCGTGAATTACGTCCTTTGTTATCCGCCTCCCAGTCTTAAGCCATTCACATACTACCTACCGCAGTTTTCCATTTACTGCTGCATGCAGACGAGATATTACGCTTCCAAGTCGGCTGAGTGCTGGATGCACGTGAGCATTTCGGCGCAAGGTAGTGAAGGTAATAGATTTCTCCTAGCGACTTCCCAACCGACGGTAGTGTGTATTTCTGTGGATAAACATCCATGCATTAGAAGAGTAAGTGTGTATGTACTGTTGAACGTGAGAAATGCAAGGATGCAAGAAGGCGGTCTATCTACAAAACAAAAAGTATGTTTTTTTTTAATTTTCTTAATTCACTAATTGGTAAAAGTAGCTTAACGATGAAATTTAATTGGTTTAATGAGAAAGAACAATCTAGATAATGAGAATACCAATTCGTTTCTATATCCTGCAATTTTGGAATTGACTTTCTATTAAAATTGATAAAGATATAAAAGTATTTCCAAAAAGGTAGAAAGAGTTAATTCTGAGCTGAACATTATTGAATGGACGTTTTTTCACGAGCACGAAATCTCGGGGAATTTTTTGAATTTTTAGAAAGAGGAGGAATTTTTAGGAAAGAAGCGTAAGAAAATAACAAACGCGAAAATAGAAATGCGCGTAAAGAAAGTTATGCTAGATGTGGTAACAAAATTCTTGCGGAAGAAAGCAAAAGGGCACTCAAAGAAAATATTAGAGGGAAAATGCTGCCGGACCAGAGGGATAAAGTAAAGATATAAGGAGTTATAAGTTAAACGGAGTAAGTTCGTATAATAATTTCGATAAAGCATGATGTAACTATTAAAATAAGATGTACGGAATTATAAAATAAACTGGAAAAGGTCTAAACCTGAAAGGTCTACATAAAGCATGATATAACTATCAGGTAATGTTTTTTTTCTACGCATATTCAAGGGATTCACTGGCCGTGAGAGAATATCGGAATATTTATACAGGTTGAATTTTTTTATCGATGTTTAGCATTGAGATCTTGAAAACCAGCGGAGATGGAAAGACTATCAAATGGGGAAAGAATTGCAGTTTTACAATAGAATAAGCTTTCTATTTTATGGAAAATATGCACGGCTAACTAGATATCTCGAAAAGACTGTTGATGAAACCAAATTTATAGATTATATGGTCTCATGTATGTTATTTCGTTTTCTTTGATTGCACTATTTTAAACAACTCGGTAAGTTCGAAATTAATAGATAAGGACACATTTTAACAATGAGTTTAGGGTACTAATTTAGGAGGGTTGGGAAATCAACTGCAAGCATCGTATAAATAAAGTAATGTTATTTAATAATTAGTAACGATTTGCAAGGACTGTGGGGCAGCACAATAAATACGTCGTATCTGATTACTTCTCCCGCACAAAATTCCGGGAATACGTGGATTCCCATTGTCAACCGCATAACCGTCGTGATTCGGTCATTCGTTCTTTTCTGGATGTCTCCAGCTTCGATATATTTCACTGTACATGCTACTAGCTGATAAAGCTTTTAAAAAAGGATTCCCTCCTCCTTGGGCCAGTATGAAAATCATATCTACTATATCATCTTTAGAGTAATTTGACAACGTGCCATTTTATCATTTCTTATTAGCCTCCTACTTTATAATCTTTTAGGTACATTAACTTTATGAAAAATTTTGAAATTTCTGGAAACCTAGTATGGATTGACGTAGAATTACATTCTACATCATTTCTAGTTATAAGGTGTTCCATTTAACAAAATCGAGAAAAATGTGGCAACTGTACCTTTGCTGCAATGTGGGATGGTCAATTCTGAATGGTACACAACCATTTGTTTGCCAGAAGTATTCGGAAAAATAAGGTAAACCAACCGCCGAAGACCAGGACAATGCGAGCTCTCACGCATCAGTTCAAACAAGAGAGTTTTCGGCAACTGAAAAAATTGAATTGATAGGTCATCCGACGTACAGTCCTAATGGCACCCAATGACTTATTTTTGTTTGCGCACATCTAACAAAAATTACGTGGTCAGTGTTTTTCGACGGCTGAAAAAGCGGTTGATGCTTTCAAAATGCATATTTTGGAGGTACCTCTATCGCAGTGGAAAAAGTGCTTCGAAAACTGGTTCAAGCGCATGCAAAAGTGTATTGATTTTCATGAAGATTATTTTGAAAAAATAAAAATAAAGCCATGTACCATGATTAATTTTAGTTTCTGTTCTCTATTCCCGAAATATAAAATGCATCTCTCGTATCGACCCCTTCATCATATCATATACTCAATCGTATCCAAAGATTGCCGTCATTGCATTCTGAAACACACACAAGACTTATTTAATGCATTGAAGTGATACGGATATTTTGATTTAGTTCTAGTATTTGAAGCAACTGTTTCCTATTATTTTATAATGATGCCATTGTGATAAGTAAGATAACATCTCAAACTTCACCATTTACATATCTACCTATGTACATCAGAATCTGCACGATTTTTGTTTACTTTCCTTCGTAGCTTTGACTGTTTACACTGTCGTCGACTTGACTTGGGAATATCTTTTTCTTCTATCCGCGAAGAACACCTGAACCGGTTCCCTACAAAGAAATCTCCTCGTGAATATTTGTGTTACGATTAATACCGCCGCTCGCTTCTTGTTTATCCAACCGCGCTGTAGCGCGACGAACAAAGAGCTCCACATATGTATATATAGGTATAGGCGCGTGTCGCTCCATTCTATTGAAAGCACTCTTCGAAGCGACACCGCCGTAATTCATCCCCAGCGACGGAACAGGAGGAAATGGCAGAGGCCGCGCGTACGGAGGTTCATATATGCAGCCAGTCGTGCGATCAAAGTCAAAGTCGCTCCCTCGCTTCATTCATCTACCGCGAACAAACCGCGGTTCCGTCTACGTGGCCTGGAATGTGCGAGCGTATGCATTGCGGAAAATGCAATGTTCACGGTAAGGATGGCAAAGCGGTTGTCGCTTTTAGAGTGACGATGGAAAAAAGGCAGAAAAAAAAACGGGAGCCTAACAAACATAAAATTATATGTACATACATACATATCTCTACATGAGCTGAGTGGGAATTACCGTATTTAAACATGTTTAATCTAGCAAAAAGGTAAATGAAGACGTAAATAAAGTGATATTAAACTAAATCCAGTTAGAAAATAAGGCATTTTACAGTAAGAAAAATTTATTAAAAGACAAGAAACTTAGTAAAAATACAAAAATGAAAATCTATAAGACAATGATTAGACCTGTCGTAGCATACGCAGCAGAAACAATAAGTTTGACATTAAAAGAAGAAGAACAACTAAAGGTATTTCAAAGAAAAATTATAAGATGCATAACAGGATTAAAAAAGATTGGTGAGGATGAATACAGGTTACTTAGGAATCATGAAATTGAAACACTAATGAAAGGAGAAAATATTGTCAAAACTTATAAAGCCAGAAGAATTCAATGGTATGGACATGTATTTAGAAGAGAGGAGAAAGCGGCGATTAGGATTATAACAGAATGGAATCCCGCCTAAGGCCTAAGGTGAAATGGAAGGAACAAGTGCAGAAGAACTTGGAAAAAATGAAGATAAGGAATTGGAAAGAATTATTAAGAGATAGAGAACAATGGAGAAGAGTTGTCAATGACGCAAGAACACACCAGGAATTATGAAGCGGATGATGAGCACATGTACACGTGGACTAATCCACCACAACAACGGATTTACCGAGTTTTTTTTACAGTTTTACAGCTAGAATTTCTGCGGAAATGTACAGCTTTATATATAAACTATAAAAAGTTGAATTAAACAATCTCTCTTACTCAAAGCAATAACATCAATCGGTCAAACGGTCGACAGAATACAAAAACTCAAAAGGAAAGTACAGAGGACATTTACAATGTTTCAGTACATTTGCTGAAGGAAATAGATATAACTATTAGTTCTCCTTTGGCAAATATATTTAATTTAATTATTTTGTATATTCGCTTCTTCGTATCGCTTAAAGGTGGCAAGGGTAGTAACTAGGGTTTGACAGTTTTTCAAACCCGGTTTTAAGAAAACCGATTTTTAAATTATGAAAACCGGTTTAAAACAATTCAAATTATTATGTAAAAATTAATTTTTAACTTATTTGATTTGCTATTCAATCTGTGCAACGGGTAGCAGACACATTTTTTCAGCGTTGCGAGGTGTGTTGGCCAGTGTTTGTGCACTGTGCAAAATACGTGCCTAACCGACTTATTTTATGTTAGTACATATGTGCAATCCGTCACGAGTCACGACAGGTTCGCTTAATCTTGTAAAGTGAAAACTGGAAACAAAAATATAAAGTTGTTATAGTTGGTAAAAATAATGTAAGTATTAAGTAATGATTCTAATTTCTGAGTTGGTAATTTCTATTTTACATTTTAAAACTTTTTATTATATAAGTTTCTTCTCTCAAATGTAGAATAAAAAGTTCTGGCTTCTGTCTAATGGGATTTTAAATAAAACACAGGGTGTCATTTTCTTCCGCAACGTTTCGACATAAATTATGTATTTATCAAGTTTCGGATTTAGATTAAGAAGATGCGTGTGTTTTTCAAAATTCATAAAAAATGTGTAATTTCTTTAAATTACATTAATATTAATAGTTAAAATAATAAAATTGTAAAATGAACTTCAAAAATATATATTTAATAACTTTAATTTCATTTTTAAATAAAAATGAATAAGTCGGAAGTTTGGGATAGTTTCAAAAACTTAGGGATAGACATGGCAATCTGCAATCATTGTAAGAAAATGTTGACCTGCAAAGGATCATCTACGAGCAATCTACGTAATCATTTGAAAGCAGTTCATAAAATATCCGGCACGTAAGTTCAAATTGAAAGTATGTAAATATATTTAAAAATATATAAATATACTTTTTGGATCACACAACACATCTGGTTATATAGCAACAGACACACTCACGTATAGACAGCTGTTTCGGGCTACTAAACCATAATCAGTGTACCACGGAGGGATGCCTGTTGCCCGTTCAGTACGCCATATCGTCAACTTAACCTTAGAATTACTCCTTCGTAAAACTCCAGCCGAATATTTAGTAGTAGCCCGAAACACTTGCCTCTGTGTGAGGGTGAAAATTTTTCGTCCAGTGTTATGAGAAAATAAATCTAACTAACTAAAACTAATTGTAAATTGTCATTTTTAGTAGAAACAACAAAAGGATAAAAAGTATTAGACCTAGTATCTCTGTACAAGATAAAAGATGATAGATATATCATCAGTATGACCAGATACAATGGTAATCGTCGGAGGATACCTCATGACCTTTCATTTTTCTTGCTTCTACATTACAAATCTGACACCAAACAAAGACTTATTCGCTCATCATTATCCCCGCGTATTCGGTATGCAGAACGGGTGTCCGAAAGTAGCGTCGAGCAGCAAAGAATCGTTACGACCCCTGACGACGACGATAGGGTTTGCAAGTCACGAGTTCCGCCCCCTTGCAGAAACTTTTTACATTTGCAAATATCGAACTTTAGAATATTACGCGAACTTTGCCAATATGAAGAGAAAGAACGGGGAGATAATAAATATTTGCTGTCAATATTAAAAAGTTACCGTCGTACGCGTGGCGAACCCTATTTGGCCCTTTTCGCCACGAAGTTTGCACGACCCCAAAAACAGCATTACGGCGAGTCAAATTCGAAAACGTTTTAGAGGAAATCCGTTTCTTAACGGTGATCCAAACTTTACGATATTAAAGTTTTTCCTTTCTTAAAACTTCGTCTTATCGTATAACACATTTAAGGATCGTTGAATAGCTGGTGCCACAATATGGGTCTTTCTATTTTGGAGCTCAATACTGGAAGGGGATCACATTATTGTATTAGAGGAGCTTTAGTATTTTCATTAAAAGGAGATTAAAAAGCCATTAGAGTCGGTTGAACATTATAATTAGCCCAGTTGGCGACCGCAGCAGTGGCCCTAAGTGGGAGTGACGTTAATTAGAGATACGCCTTACGCTAACAACCCGATACCGGTGTCCCAGTTTTTGCCTGCACTGGCCTGATGTAAATGGAGATATTTACGCGAAATTAATTGAGATGTTATGGTTCATAAAAACGATCTGTAGTCAGTATCTGATAGAACAACGGGACGAAATTCAGGTGGACAAAGACTAAAACAATTTTATTTGAAAAGCTGGATTTAAACACAAAATCTAATGTAAAATCAGGTCTAATATATCTCATATTCTACACGTACCTACACGATTAGGTATAACTGGAGACAACTGTTTGTTTGCATGTATTACATACAAATTCCCCTTTGCCTTTCAATTAATACAACGAGGGGAAGAAGTAATCCTAACATTCCCCTCACTATCTAGGTTAATTGCTCACCAATTAGTGACTCCTATACACATATTGTATACCGTATGATAGATGTTCCCACAGGCGGCCGATGTTACACACATAATAATATTACATACACTATTGACTTTAGAAATAAGACGTGAAATTTATCTTGATAAACCATTACAATTCTCGAAAATGTATTGTGTGTGGCCAGTCTAAATTAAATAGACTCTGACGGAAAGATCTACAAAAATTATCGTACCACGCACACAGATCTAACTGGCCAAAAGTCGATTTTAAAAATTTTATAATTTGCAAGTAAGGAGCACGTGGCGAGAAACACAAGTGATCTGTCCACGAAATTTATCACTTCCCCCGCCCTTCCGAGCAGGTATTTAAATGCAAATACTTCCCCTGTTATTGCATTTGTCAATTGGTAATATGTTAGTTGGTAGTTGGTGAGAGCTGTGAAAAGTTTTGTATTCTGTGGTGATGGATTCTGTTGAAGCTGGTAAGTAGACATTCAATTTATATGTTTATCCTGTTCGAATTTTTCTTCATATTTCTTTAAATATCTATTTAAGCAAAAGAGATTTTATTACACATTTTTAAAGAGCTTTTGAAAACATGGAGCTTTTTGAAATGCTTCAGGGTGCGTCCCGGCTATTTCGACTATTCAGGCTTAAGGATAAATGCTTGTACTCAATTTCACTTCTAAAAATGGCCGCCACTTTTTTCTATTTTAACGTACAAAGTATTCATTGCGGTTCTCTATAAAATACACCAATTTAACAAAAACTTATGCTTACCTATTATAATATTAATTGTCTTGCATTTGTTGTAGGACTGTCAGGAGTTAGAGTATAGTAACACGTGCACAGTTATTTCATAGTATGCAACAGCAAAATTTGCCAAGTATAGATAGGAAATTGGAATTTATCGAAAATGTCCTCATGAATTATGATGAGTATGACGGTCAAGTATGGCAGACCACACCCTGCCTCCCCCTAAGAGCCAGGAGGCTTGTAAATGGGGACTATTATTATGACGGTCAAAAATTGCAAGACATAAGATTTTCTTATGTAAAATCCGAATTTAAAAGAAGATGGGCTATGGCACATAAAACACAAGAATTATTTCTTAAAAAATGAAGATTGGCTGAATGGGTTATTTGAATTGCCAAAGATGGTATCAAAACCTGGACGACCATCTAAACATTTTGAAGCCTTAAGCGACAGAAGTAACAGAAGTAAAACAGAACAGTTAAGCAAAGTACATAGTGTAGAAGAGTTTATGTTAACACACAAATGAAATTGTCACACAAACGATATTGCGAGAAGAAGATAGAAGAGACGCGGCAAATCTAGTGCGAGGCGCTATAAAAAAGCGTACCCAAAACAGTCGCAAGACGATAAAAAACAGTTATCGCCTTTGCGTGCATTATCAATGGTGGTTGAAACTGATTTATCTAGAAGGCAATATGATATCAGAAACATGAATAAACAGTTTTACCCGTGCTATAGCATATTACAACGCACAAAAATGCAAACGTACCCGGAGAAGGCGTCTTATGTAGTTCAGCTGAAGTAAAGCTTCAAAACTTAATGGACCATACGACAACACGGTTGCTGGTATATAAGCTTATATAGCATATATATACGCTATATAAGAAGTAGTGTCGACATTAGAAAACGAAGAGAGAAGCACACTACACCTAATTAGTAAATGGGGTTGTGACGGCCATCAGCAGAAAGAGTTCTTCCAAAAAATCGGCAAAACTGTCGATCAAGAGAAAAATCGACTGGCAAAGTCTCAGAACATGATTAACTATGTAGGTGCACATAACCAAACATTTTCAGAACGTAACTACTGGGCGAAAGCCAGCGGACTACATAAAGCGCTTTAAAGGTTGAAATGCGTCCAGATTAGAGAACAGCTTTGCGTATATATTCAATCAGTACAGGTATGTACATATGTCCATAGGACTGGCTAACGTACGGTATAAAGTCTGGAAAATTAGAAGCAATCGAACTTAGCAATCACATGCATAAATGCGTACTTGTTTACTATCCTAAGCACTGTTTTAATGATCTGATTTAATCCAATTATATTGCATACATACATATGTACAACATACATACATATATTCAGAGAGGAAAGAATGCTGCTCCTCTAACTAGTTAATAAAGAGCAAAAAGGAAATACGTATTGGTATCTATCGACGAGAAGATCTCGATTACTTCAGGACTAGAGTTGGTATGAGTGTATACAATTGCATTAGAAAGTAGGTGTCGTTTTTGAGATGGCATATGTAATAATTCTTATTAAAGGCATTTTTCGGTTCAGTTATTTTATTTCTTCAGACAGAGGTCGGCATTTCTCAAATCCTACATAATATAATAATCTTTATATGACTATGAACATTATGACATTATTCACTCTCTTATGGACAGTATCGTACGAGTTTTGGGATGAAATGAGCGTCATCAGAATGCAGCTGTTTTTGTTGCAAGGATACATTGGTGCACCGCAACATTTATGTATATATATTGAGTTATGAATCCTTTATATAGAGGAGGTGAGAGGAGTTGAACGTTTAGCGTATGTAAGTTGGTTTGATTTGCAATTGCTTTGATGGTCTTGTAAAAAATGGTTTGCTGATGAACTTATGGTGAAGTTGCTGTAAAGTAACAAGTACGAAATTATTGAGAAGAATGGAAGGAAAAACAAGAAAGGATAACATTAGAAACCTGGTAGTTAGAGAAACACTGAACATAGTGCCTGCCAAAACAATGATAGTACAAGGTCAAGTAAGGCGGCTGGGCCGTGTAAGGAGATGGGATGAGAACACACAAATTAGAAAAATATTCAAGGTGAAAAAATTGGAGAGAAAAGTAGAGGCGGACCAAGAAGAACATGCGAGGGAGATCTGCTGAGAAAAGAGGAATAAGATGGAATAAGATGGAAGGAGACAAAAGTGTTAGCAAGCAAACAAAGAGGTGGAGTAAAACATGGAAGATAGCAACTGAAAACTCAACCCCGGTATAACTCTACAACGAAAGGACATGAGTTCCCAGGATCAAGTAATTATAATAACAATAGAATAAATGTAGGGGGTTTGTATGATCAAGCATAATCCACGCAATAAAAATGCAATTAAAATAAAAAAATATGCAGGTAGTGGTTGCGACAATAAACGTATCTAAATCTTAACATCGACGCTATTAAAAAAAGTTGAAAGTGCAGACGTTCTAAGATAGAGTCTTGCGGTTAATACAGAGAGAGTAAAATTGATTGTCCTGGTCTTACACTACTTTCCATTGACATCTATATCAACATTCAAATCCATTTAGACGCGCTGTTATACATAGGAGTAAAATGTTTTTATATTTTATAATAAATACAGACAGTTAGTCAACCTACTAAAGACATTCGTCTAATTATTATAGTATTAAATAAATTGGTTTTTAAAACAAATAAAGAGAAACTTTAAACTTCACTCGTGTCTATAATTGTCGAAATGACACTAGCATTGAGGGCAAGATCTTCTACCTGGTGAAAAAACTATTTAACGGACAGTAACAAAAAATTGTAGAATTTATAATAAATAAATGCATAAAAAGCAGATATGAAAAGAAAGAAATGTATAAATAAATGAAAGATTTCTTCTATATTATTTTGTCACAATATACAAAAAATTGTTAAAATTTTCTGAAAGTCACACAATGAACACAGTGAATCTGTACTGCGCTTATAACTATAGAAAGAGATAGAATACACTGTTCAGTACGTAACCCATGCGTTACGAAGTTTCAAGTGAGAAGCATGCCATGCAGTCACTATTGTTACTACGCACTTCAAAGTTATTGTTCGAAATATCTTCCATTGTTATTCAAACAAACATCCACTCTTATTATCATATCGATCATACATTAATTAATTGTTCAAGAGATATGTTATTAACTGCTACTATTATTGCTTCCCTCATTTCGTCTAATGTACGCAATTGTTTACGATATATAACATTCTTTAAGTGACTAAACAAAGAGTAATCAAGTGGGCTAAAATCCGGTGATCTAGAAGACCATCTGCCAAAACCAATAACACGATCATCATAATCTGTCGAATGTATTCTCTTGCTTCATAAGCTGTATGGGCATTGTCGTGTTGAAAATAATTGAATTAAATTGTCATAGTCGATCACTAAATCAGGGTATTGCTCGACAAATTGATTTGCACAATGGGTCGCTGAGTGCTACCATTGTCCGTCAGCTCCATGTTCGCCGTTTTTAAAGTACGGCTCATTTACAAATTTTGTAGCATTGAAAAATACCGATTTTAATCTCAACGCAAAAATAATAACACACGTAACGTACGACTATGAACAACAAATGACAATTACGACACATTATTAGCTTCGAACCTAAAAATGGATGAAAATATTGATATACGCGCTGTGTAAAGTGGTGTAGGACTAGGACAATCGTTCTTGCTCTCAGGTAGAATCGTTAATGGAAACACATTCCTTTTCAGTTTAGCATTTACGTACTTGTTACCGATTTGTATTTACGAATTTCAAGTATAATCTCTTTTAGAAGAACCAAAAATATAGTCTACGCGACTTGTACTTTCCAACGGTCTTGTTTCTATAAGAGTGTTTCTTTTTTGCTTCTCGCTCACGTCTGTCGAACCTAGTCCAACCGGCTGGACCCGCAGCCGTACTATAAAACTGTTCGCGACTAACGGTACAGGAGGGCATTGTTTCGCGAATCAATCCTCCTCGATCTCATTCATTATACCGAAGCAGCAACCACTGCACGCTCCTAGCCCGCCGGCTTGCGGTCCGGTTTCGGGACAGGTCGGCAGGTGTTCAGCAACGCCGCTGGAATGCACATCCACGCGTTCTCCCGTTCACAATTTCACCGGATGTATAAGAGGACTAGTTTTTTAGGTATAATTCAAACCTCACAACCCTCCTGCTCCTTGTCATTGCAAATGCGTTTTATATCATCGTACATTTCGCCAGGATACTCATAATCCGGTATACCGTTTTCTAATTTGAACATCGCGCGGCTGGTTTACGCTTTACAGGGGGTTTCGGGGGCGGTGTATTGCGCCTAAGGGACATCTCCGGGCCAGACAACACGCTACTGTAATTATATCCAGCCATCGCTGATCGATAATGCAGCGTGCTGTGTACCACTGGGGCTCGTCGCACGCGCTCTACATAGGTCTGACTGAGTGGAGTCTGTCGTCATTAAAATTGGAACGTCCCAGGACGTATCAAGTAGTAGTGGTAGATTGGGGGTTGGACCTCCTCGACGACGTCGCGAGACCTCATTTCTTTGGTCTTAATGAAATTGATGGAGGTGATTGCGCTTGAAGCGTAGCATGCAAAATGACATCCCGATGGGATGATGCTGGAATTATATAGTCGGAATTATATGGGCGGCCCTTGGATGATAAGGCAGCAATCGTAATAGAAGTGCCATAGTGAAGATGATACGAAACCACGTGTAACGTGCCGATTTCATTCGACGTATTTTATAAATAAAATAAATTATTCGTGCGGATTGGGGGTAGCAAGGCCATCTAACGGTGGATAGATTAGGCGCGACGGTCGATAGCGATCAGTTAACATATTATGAATTAATATATGAAAATAAGCTACAACAGGTGTTCGAATACATTTCCGTTTTCGTCGATACACTTTCTGCACCTCTTCACAAC
>JARFOC010095973.1:0-13022 GCA_031763485.1 Osmoderma eremita | reverse complement strand
ATTTTCCAAATACCTAATTATTTCCCCCAAAGCCGCGTTATGCTTTCAAACGAGAAATTCATTTCTTGACTAAAGAAGGATTGTAAGAAAAAAGTAACTGACAACTAACAAGAGTAACTGTTGTATTACGATTAGTAAGTATTCTACACACAAGAATAAACTTACTTCTCTTAAAGAAAGTGACCCAAGAACGTCTAATTTCTTGCGATTAGAAAATACTTTTCTCTCTGTGTGGTAACGTTTCCCAGTCAAGTTCAGAATTTTTTCCCGGGTCTCTCTTGTGGTATGTGCCCTGGCGTCAACCTGTAAGCTTTCGATAGATCAAAGAAGACTGTTTTTTTGGATGAGTGCTGCTTGTGCTCTCTGAAGTCGTTGACAATACAAGTTAGCAGTGATGGTTTGACCCATTTCAAAAAACTCATAATGGACAATTCCTTTTGTTGTCCACTAACCACACAATAAGATCTTGTTTGGGTGCAAGGAAGCTTTAGGAGTGTGTTGTACCAAATCAGTAAGCGATAACCAATGATACGAACGCTTAGAATTTGAGCACAATATTCAATTTTCCATGTTAACAGCCGATCAAGAATTGGTTCGTTATCGTTGCGTGAAATATTTGCCGAAAAAATGGCAAGACGACTTAATTTTTTGTCATTTGACAATTCATATAGGACCCATTTGCTTAACTTATAACTATATAATGACATATAACACAAAAATGATGAATTCGTAGAATTCTTACGAGCGAATGCGAAAGGGAGAAAACTATTCACTGAAAGAAAAGCAAATGTTTATAATTGCTTTACATATTTTGCAAAAAATATGAATGTTTCCGGGGCAGCGAAGAAAACTAGTAAAGCGCTTGGTTGTGGCAAAACAATAATGTATTCTGTTCGTAAAGAAAAGGAAAGCCAGCAACCCACAAAGGTTGTAAACCAGCAAAAAGACAAAGGTATTCCCAAGAATTCTCGTATACAAGTATATGATGAACACGTTCAAACACTTGTCAGACGTAAAGTTCACAGCTTTTTTCTACGAAATATTCCACTCACGATACCTATGATATTAGCTGCAGTAAATAGCGAAGTATATGTACCCAATTTTACAAGAAGTACGCTGTACAGATTCTTAACCGAAATTGGTTTTGCATTTGAAAATTATTTACGTGCTATTAAAAATATCGTAGTGAAGGGGGAAACAGTATTTTTACTGATGAATCGTGGGTGAATATTGGACATTTTGTAACAAAAGCATGGACTGACAGCCCAGTAAGTGCATCTAGACAAGCATTTATTCCGGATTTAAGGATTGGTCTAACAGCACCAAAAGGTCGTGGCCAACGATATGTTTTAATTCATGCCGGTAACGAAAAAGGCTTTATTCCGGGTGCTGAATACATCTTCCTTTGTAAAAAGAAGACCCTTGATGTCTACGTTGAAGTGTGTGCAGAAGTATATGAAAATTGGTTTTTCAACTATTTATTGCCCAATTCACCTGCTCGTTCTTGACAATACATCTTACCACAGTCGCAAGTTAGAAAAAATACTAACAACGAGCTGGAAAAAAGAACACATTATACAGCGGTTAACACAGAAAAAATATATCCATCGTGGAAGGTTTATTAAAACGTGATTTGCTGGAAATAGTTTCACAGCACAAAAACAAATACAATAAACATGTACTCGATGAAGGAGCCGCTCAACAGAGACACACTGTTCTGAGATTACCACCATACCACTGCACCTTAAATCCCATTGAACCGGTATGGGCATAGGTCAAGGGTTATATCAGGCACAATAGTACACTAGGAGAAAGAACTATCCGAGCAGTCGAGCGAGAGAAAAGATGAATGAATGAATCGCGTATCTACTTTAAATCAGAAAAAAATACATTTGAATTCGTTGGTCGACTCTACCAAAACTAAATATTGCCCGCAGATAAAAACAGACTCAAACGATATAATTATGACTTAAGGACGATGAAAACCAAAGCTAAAGACTCCAATAAGCAAAGTAATCAACGAATCAAATCAAGTAGTTTCTAATTCTGGGAAACACCCAGAAATAATTCACTAGATTTTAGAATGCATATATTTATCCAAAACTCTTCTAAAATTATTTTAGGTATACTTTTCGCAACTACAATACTAAAAAACTGACTTACTGAAGTGTAATCTTTATCTCACATTTTATTTTGTGATATATAATATATGTACATATGTAGATGATTGCTATTTCTATTTTCTTGGAACAATATACAGAATATAGGTACGTAGTAAATACACTGTTCGGATTACTCCTCCCGCACAAAGTATTAATTAATTCGGGACGACACGTGTTTCGGGAATACGTGTATTCCCATTATCAAGTCGAATAACCGAATTGTCTACTGACCATATAGGTATGTAGTATTAAAAAAGTATAAACGATTTTTTTTTCTTAATAGAAATGCATGTGTCAAAATCTAAAATTTGCAAAATCTCTTAGATAAAATTTATAAAATTATAACTCCTTGGGTTCCACAAGTCAGATCAGCAACAGGCAAAATATATTATAGTATATATTATTATTAAATGTGTTATTCCTTTGAAGTTTTTATTATTTGTTTTTATTTCCATACAATCTTCGGTTTTGTTTATTATAGAAATGATTTTTAATTTGTTATAGGCATACTTGTGTAAATATTTGTAAATTTATAATGTGTAAATCCATATATATGTTTTTCTGTAAATAAATGATGATTAAGAGCAATAACGGCGAATAAAATAATATATTGGTGTTATGTGTATTTTGATGGTTCCTTGCGTTTTGTTTGAGGTAAGATATGCCAGTGGTGTAATAATCAACAGTATTCTATCAACATTCGTATAGGAACATAACCCATAAACATACAAATCTTTCCACGATAAATTCGCAGATTGACATTCATGAGTTGGCAACATAAAATTTAGTATAGTGTTCAGAGCGACAAAATTAATTAGGTACTTAGATTTGGAAACGTGGGGTACAACCTCCATAAGAGCAATACTTCCTTCAAAACTGGAACTGCACTATAGATGACAGATAACCAACAAGTGCTATCGATCAAAAACTTTAAAAAATTTCATGGCACTCTACTTTATACAAAGCAGCACGATCTTATATGGTTACCTAATATTAATTGAAGTTGTCCCATCTATACACTGTATAGTTAGTATTTGGTTATATTTATTTAGGAGAATTTCTTTAACACAAGACAAACAATATATTATAAATCACTTATTTGCATTTTCTGAATATTTAAAATTTTGGGCATAAGTCGTTCTGATTCGCTGGTACACAACATATAATACTAAAAGTATCTATGCACATGTGCAGTAACTATTCTTGCTACAAATTTACAAGAAAATATATATTGCTAACCGTACAATTTAGAATTCATCAACGCTGTACGCATTTAATTAAGTACTTTTAGAAAATGTACCAAGCCCCGTCTATCTGTGCGTGGGTTACACTGTCTTATAAGCCGTCGTTATGATGAATATTAATGAGTCTTGACGCTTCTTGCACTGTTGTATATCGAGCGAACTGTGCATATCATCTGCTAGTTATGAACACGTATACAGGTATGCCCAGCTCTCATCGGGGTGCGAGATATATTGTAAGTGGCGCGATCTGGTACACTTGCATTTATATGCGGGAGGGGATAGGGTTTGTTCGTTGGTTGAAATGGGCGGACCTTGCTCTAGCCGGCAAATTGCAGACGGAATCGGTGTCAGGAGAAGATCAGTGGAACTTCTTCTGAAACGCGCCAAATACAAAAGTTATAAAGTTTAAAAATGCCAGGAGATTTTTCCCGAGGATAATTTTGCAAGAATTGAGTTTTGTGCGTCCGCGGTGGAAAAGGCTAATATAATATAATATTTTATAAAAAATATTCTGTTTTCCGACGAGTCATCCTATTCACGTTTTGATAGATAGATAGATAGATAGATATGTATTTATTCAGTGTAATGTAATATTACATGAAACGTTTAGTACATTTGTAAAAACCGTATAGAACACAATATAAAATATTTAAAAAAATACACACAAATGCAAGGTTACATAAAAAGTATAACACAAGGACAGAGTATATGAACATCAGTAACAAATAGACATATACTAAATCATGGTACAGTTTAGGAAAGCGTTTTTCAGTAAGTGTCTTTTCAGTCTTAGGGCGAACTGACTTTTTGGAAGACACTTCCTACTTCGAGGTAAGTTATTGTAAATTTTTTATACCCCAAAAGTCACCGTACTCTTGTGTTGTTTGTGTTGAGTGATATGGAACTCGTAAATCCGTCTTACTTCCGGTATTATGATCGTGGATACCACAGTTACGGGTGAAACGATTTCGGTTTTTGTGGGCATAATTAGCGATAGATATATGCCCCAGGCAAGGTTAGTATTTGTGCGTTTATAAAGTCATCTTTGCACGAATCAGTTCCTTTCAGATCTCACACGATTCTCACAGCGCGCTTTTGTGAGAGAAATATGCGCACAGCCTCCGAAGACATACCCCAAAGTTAAATGCCATAAGTCGCTACACTGTGGAAATTAGCAAAGTGTGCCATTTTTGTTGCTTGGTAAGTAGCGATTTTTTTTATTCGAAATAAACTGTAGTTTATTTTACTTTAGTTTCTTTGCTAATTGACCTATATGCATGGACCATGTTAGCTTGCTGTCTATATGTATCCCTAGAAGCTTCATTTCGTTAGATACTTCTCTCTTGCTAACTGTAAAGTATAGGTGTTGCGTTTTATCGATATTGAGTTTCAGCTTATTTGAAGCAAACCACCTATTAACTTCACATAACATTGCAACGTCCTATGCCATAAGTTGTCCTTGCCTAGATCTTTTGTTATCAGAGAAGTATCATCTGCATATAAACATATAGGATACGCTGATACCTTAATTACTAAATCATTAACGTATATAATGAACGGCAAAGGGCCTAATGCTGACCCTTAGAGTGTGGCAACTCCATCACGGGGGATTTATTTGAGTCAATATCCACGTATTGCTTTTTATTTGTAAGATACGATGATAATAAATTGTATGAGTTCCCACGGATACCATGATAATGTAGTTTAGATCACAGCGTGTCAATCGGACGTATTCTTCATGATCTAGTGCAGCTAGTATTGTGCTCATCACCTCGGTCAATCCTGTTGTTGTGGATTTTTCCCTACGAAAACCATGTTGAGCTTGGAAGATGATGCTGTTTTTGTCGACGAAGTTATTTATTCTCTTATATTTTTGAAAATTCCGGCAGTATGGATATGGGCCTATAATTTTCTGGATCATGAATGTTTCCCATTTTAATAGCAAGCATACTCCCTCAGTCGTGCGATATTGGTCTCGATAAAATTAACATCTGATCCGTAATGTAAGAACTCAGTACCCCGAAAAACTTGACGTTTGGGCGTGTATCTTAGATGATAACATTATAGGACCATTTGTTGCGGACGGCAATTTGAATAGAATGAATTATTTGGATTAGCTGCGAACGAAAATTATTCCCGCTGTCTGTCAACTTAACCCCGATTTTGATGCAATTTGGTTTATACAAGACGGTTGTCCGGCGCATAACACCAGATTGGTAATGGAGTTTTTCGAAAACACCCTTCCTAATCGTGTTATTGCCGGGAATAAGACGATAGAATGGCCGCCTCGATCACCCGACCTCAATCCCCGCGATTTTTTTTGTAGGGTTATGTCAAAGAAAATCTATACAGTTTTAAGGTCCCAATATAAACTTTTCCTGGACATGCTATTTGGACGTTCATTGAATGATAACTAATGTGTAATAAAAATAGCTACATTGAGTAATTATATATTGTTCCTCTTTAGAAACCATTTGCGAACTTTGCGCCATTATTTTTTAGTGTTTGAAGCCGGTACTCTTGTCATTTAAATATTCAAGATATGTAGGTGCTCAAATACATGCAGTTTATTCAAATTTAATCGCTTCTATTAGATAATTAGATGATTTTTTCTTTGTTTTAAATCTACTTAGATAACAATTATAATATAAGATTAAGTCTGCGCTGTCTGTGGAAAGAGCCGGAGATATTTACAGAACGTCGCAAATATTTTTAATGGGAACAATAATTATTCGATATTACCGCTTCTATTACACATTCTACTTTCAAGTTGAGTGATTTCAACTATACGATTATATATAATGTTTATTGGATTTGTACTTCTGATTTCAGTTTCTGACAGTAAATAATAATAATAAAATTCCGTCACATACAGATTATAACGTTTCTTCTCTTGCCGGCACATATAAAAACAATTATGATAAAAAAAACAGTTTCATATATTTCCATGAATATAGAACAAAGAAAGACGAAGCATAAACTCGGCAATTAGTTACTATATTTAATTTTTTCTTTCGTTTGCCCTTTTCAGTCACTTGGAATCTGATTTTTCAAAGTCCGCCAATGTTTTATCTTTAAAACAAGCCAGTCCCGCTACTAAAACAGCAATAAACGAGACAAGGAGTATAGTTGCATAAAAATATAGGTCAGCATAGCTATTTACATATTTACAGCAATTTTACTTATAACTGACAACTCTAACCTACAAAGGAGTTTCTAAATTAAAATCAGACTTACTCTCAATAACAAATAGTTCCTAACATCAGAAAATGTAATAAATATTGCTTTTACTTTATGATTATTGAAAACAACACACTCCGTTCCGATATGGGCATACGTGTATACATATTTGCATGTCGCTGTATGCCTTAGACCTGTCAGGATGTGTCAATATCATTTATGTAAACAGACGTGTGGTTCTAATTAAAAAGGAGTTGTACGTGTTTTCTTAATTATACCTTTTTTTACTGTAATGCAATTAAGAAAAGCAACGGTGCTTCAGACTTGTGTACGTGTGGTGTAATGTACTTCGATGGAATTGTTACCTTTGCGAGGCGTCACAAATAACCTATTGCTTGTTTTATTAAAGTATTTTTTAAACACAGTTCATATGATTTAAATAATTTGAATAAAGTCATAATGTAAATCATGATTATTTATAATGTAATTTTTATTTGAAAAAATCAATAAATACTGAATTTTTGCTACAAATTAGAATGGCGAACCCTTAATTTTGACCACTGTATATTTCTTTACTAATACAACCTAAATGGTTAACTATATATCCATCCAGTGACGGCTCGTGGGTAATTTGCCAGGTGAGGCGGTTGCAACAGCTTAAAATTTTTTGATCACAAACAAAAGTTGAATAGATTTCCACGTCACCTTTTTTAGAACGCGTTGACTCTTTTGATTGGGAAGTCATCGCCACTAGCCAATTAAAATTTTTTTTTTTATATATCAAATTTATATGTCTAAGTAAGTTAGCAAATCTATTAATAATGTTATCATAAAATTGACTGTTTTTACTAAAATTAGATATTAATTCTTTTTCTATTGATAATTTAGCTAACCCGTTAAGTCTATCTTGAGACATTGTATTTCTAAGATACGTCTTTATACGTTTTAAACAAGGAAAATTTCTTTCAACTGATATACTTGTGGTAGGAATAGTCAAAATTAAACTGGAAAGCTTGTAACTTTCTGGGAAAATGTCTTTATATTCTGCATAAATTAGATTCAAAGTTTTATCTACATCCATATTACGAAACTGTTCATCCCAATACAAAATTGAAAGTTCGTCGATCAACTTGTCTTTATCAAATATGTTGGGATATACTTGAAATAAGCAATTGAGTGCTTTCTTGGGAAAATTTTTAGTATACTCAGAATACTTTGAGGAATCAACAAGAGCTAAAAATTCTAATTTACTTAAGTTATCAAAACGAGTATTTAATTGTAAAATAACGCAATCAATAGTTCCATAAAATAAAAGTTTGTATTTATTAAAAATTTCTCCTTCAATCAATGGTACCCCTCGTCTTGTTGGAAATTCAGTTAAGTTTTTGCAGATATTAAAAATCACTGAAAATTTTATTTCATTTCTGAAGTGCTTTATACGCAAGGATGCAATATTTATTTGTTCTGAACAATATTTAATATTTAAACATTTCTTTTGCAAAATTTGGAATAAAAGATCGGTGCAAGCAAAAATTTCACGATATATGAAAGCCAAAATTGCAAATTCAAAATGATTAAATTGCTTGAGAAAACCTTTTGCTGCATTAATGGATTCCGATCCGGAATCAGAGCCCTCCACAATAGTTAGAAAAACTAAAATTAAATTATTCCACTCTTCGGCTACTAAATTCAAAATTTTCGATCGCGTGTGCCAACGAGTTTCAGCAGCTTGAGGTATCTTTTTGCCGATTATTTGATCTAATACTGCCGTACGCTTCGCGAAATGATGAAAAAAAGATGAAATGCCAGTCAGGGTGGCAAAAAATATTCTACATTGTTTGATAGTACGAATACCCTGTTGTAAGACGAGGTTTAGCCTGTGGGCACAACAGTGTGTAAAAGGTGCGTTAGGCGCAATTGGTTTTATTTTTGCTTGTAGTCCATTCAGTTCACCAGCCATGCCAGTAGCACCATCGTAACACTTAGCAATCAATTTTTTTTTTAATTACAAGGTTTTAACACATTAATCAAAACTTCAAACAAAGCATTTGCGGTTCTATCGGTACTAACATCAAAAAAACCTAAAAATCTTTCTTTAATTTCGACTTGTTTATTTAAATACCGTATTGTTATTGCACATTGAGATTTTGCACAAATATCGGTTGTATCATCAGCTTCAACCGCAATGAAATGACAGTCACTATGATTAATTTCGCTCTCAATAAAATCAGTTAAATATTCCTCAATGCAACCAATTAATTTATTTTGAATAGATTTGGACTGTCCTGTAAATATACTACTTAATTTTGAAACATGCTCAGACAGTTCGTCGTTGCGTTTTATTAAACAATGAAAAATTTCCCGAAAATTTCCGCGATTAAATGAAGTCGAACTTTCACCATGACCTCGAAATGATAGTTCCTCTTTGCCTAAAATTAACGTTACATCAATTAAGTATGTTAATAACAATCGATTTTTTCTAACGTTTTCATTATATAAGATTATATTAGAATTAACATTTTCTTGTAAGCTTCTACAATAGTGAATGTATTTCGTTCTAACCGTTTTAGCCCCATGAAATTTTTAATATGATCTTTTGAACTTTCATGTGGTTTTGTGCTTCGACTGAAATTTTTTTTTAGATCTTTATAACCGATGAGGGATGTCCAAGTGTTTTTAACGCCACTCAGAAGTAAACATGGCCAACAAAATAAACTCTCGTTATAAGTACTGCCACAAAGCCATTTGCACGTTTCGTACCATGATATTTTAAATGATCTTGAATATTCGCGACCCTGCCGTTTATCATTTGAAATCATATTGAGAGCAGGTTTGATTTTTGTTTGCATATTTAAAATTTGATGTTTCTCTACTTCGCCACGCCGTGAAAACGGCGTTTCGAGCAAAGACATAATAATATCGTGCGTGGGGTTCCTGATTTTTCTATTGAACAGAAAATAAATTTCCTTAGATCTTAGCTGTTGTGTTTGTACAGATGTAAATACACCTGTACACCGATCAAACGTAATATTACAGGGTAAACACGTGGTATGTAGATAAAAACACAAACTACACTTGCTGCACCGGTAAACTCAGTTTACTAAACTGACGCAGGTATTAAAATGGGCATGCACATATAATTTACATAATATTTAAGAAACCCGACGGATACCGAAAGGTACCGATGAATAGAGAGGCAGCGAATTAATCGCCTCACTAAATAACTAAAATCGCGTATCATATAGCGAAGCGTATTGTGTGTTGCATAAGTTCTTAGTATGAATTTCAATGCATTACGTTAATCCAACATTATTTGAGGTATTTTGGCGGGAAATGCAAAAATTGATGTAATTTCTTCTAAAAAAATTTTTTAATTTTTATTATATCTGAAATAATATGTTCAAAATTTTTAATATATATTAGTTGACAACATTGAACATTCTTTTGGATGTTTGCCGCCTCAGTTGCCTCACCTGACCAGCCGCTAGTGCATCCATCCACTATCCTACTTTGTGGGAATAATATTGGAGTATTCAGCTGTATGTACTTGAAATTACAAAGCTATCTTTCATAGACTTTGCCACACAAGCGGTGTCAAAGACGTCAGGTGAAACATATTGTTACATAGCGTACGCAAAGTGGATTTTGTATAATAACATAATTACCTCCCGAAATTACCCAGCCATAAATAACATCAGAATTTCGGCAATTAAGTGGGCACCAGACGAGCGGGCTATAAATCATTCCGAATATAAAGTTTCCCTTTTATATATTCATACAAGACATCTGTTCGCGTAATATCCAAATTAAATAATAGCAATAGCAACCCGCAACGGGTTCTGGTCGCGATGGGGAAAGATCAATAGCTTCTCCTGTTCCCGCATGGGTCTTTATCGATTGACAGGCCCTGGATTTATTAGCGTCGCGAATTTGCATAAGTGCCGTTAACGCATTCGTAATTACGCTAACTTAAATGTCGGGAATTGAGCCACGGGGTTTTTTTTTTGGCGTTGAGGCTTTGGGTAACGAAAAAAATGCTGGAGAAATTCGAGACTGGCAACTGAATTGGTATATTATATACATATTTCCCTTGTATAATTTGATGCTTGTTAATTTGGTTAATTCGTGTCTCGTGCCGTTATTATGGTTGGCACACCTTACACCAATTTCCATTGCTAATAACCCTAGTGTCATGCGAAATAATGGCAGAGATAAAAATAGATATTATTCGGTCGAAAATAGATATTATTAAGAGTGCCTGGATTTTCGTGTTACTATAGATCGTCTCAACCTCCGAATGCAGTACAGAGCTTATGACAATTCGATACACGGTTGCCAAATCGTCGAATCAACTGTACATTATTACTTCCGGTTCTATTATTTGAATTTTCTGAAAGTTAAAATGCATACTTTGATGAAAACAGTAAAATATAAAAAAACATATTTTTTTTAAATTTCAGAATCAGTGAAAAAGCCCATAGTTTCATTTAATATTACACAACATTAACGAAATTTACATTTCGAACATTTATTTAGGAATGGAAGTATTATGCAATTTATTAAAGTTACAGTAAAATGTATAATCCTTTAACAAATAATAGTTTTCAGTTTTGTAACAAAAATAGCTGGATCATACGAGTTTGTTGCTCATGTTTTATATTATATATTGTACGCTGTGAGCAACCCAAAGCTTTACTTGCTGCTTGAACGGCAGCACTCACATTCATAGTTTTATTAAAATAATTTAAAACATTTGCAACTTCTTTTTCGAACAAAATTTTTCTCCCTTAGGCCGTTTTCTCCCTACAGGCTCCATGAATGGAGTGAAAACTGTGATTAAATGTATAGGTTATAAATTTTCTAGAAATCAAGAAAAATATCATCATAATTTATCAATTGTCAAATAATTTTCATTCAGAAATTAGATTTTCGTAACATTGCTATACGTATACATAACATGAAATAGTTTAAATTGCTTTGCAGCTTGGTGTTTCAATGTAAGCCTTATTCCGTTAATAGGAAAAACAGTTTATAACGTTTTAATGCAAGAAGCAGTCAAGTTTTAAAAAAAGAAATAAAAAGAGACCTTTACCTGCACTTCTTCTTATACAATTTATTATTTTTTTCTTGTCAAAAACACGTTTTTTTCATGTTTGTTCATTCACTCAAAAAATCAGAGAAAAAGAACTATACAACCCAACAAATAATGGCTGCGACCTAGGTTATAACAAACTTACCGCGCACATCATATAAATGAACGTATGTGCCAGGCAGAGAGACAGCTGATACGTTATATTACCGACGTCTTACCTGCTAGTCAAACCGACTACGCTGATCGCTCCTCGATAATCTTGTGAAGTGGCGACACATCACGCCACTGACAGGTGCCTCGATGTAGGATAGCTCTCCGCACTTTTACTTAACGCCCGTGACTGGTAACCTAAAGCCAGGAAAATCAGAAGACACGGTTATACTTTTAGGAGACGGTCTTGTTTCAAGAGGAACGACTTCGATGGGTTTAAGGTGACACCCACGTCACCTTCAACAATGCATATGATTGATTTAATGTAAAAGAAACTATATTTCTTATGGTTTATGCATTTATATCTATGTTAATGTATGCGGTGCGTTAACGGATACTTATTGTCAAGTCTATGTGGATAGGGAAAGTTCGTGGACGAATCAGGACGAATTATATTTCTTTTGTTTGCTGCATTTTATTCAATAACTCATATTTTTTACATTTTAACTGAAATTTTGTTCAAATTAGATGCATAATTACATATTTTAAAACGCCTGTCTAACATATAAATATTGCATAACATTATAAATAGATACGCTATAGGCAAGTGAAATATTTGTTGATTGATTCGACGTTATTCCACACACCCCACCGCTTCATATTTGCATATATGTTAGGTTGAACGTCGTAGAAGTTCGTTCAATCAAGTTCGGCCGAGAATAGCAGCCCTTAACGGTCTGTATACAGAGAGCGTAAAAATCGGACAGATCAATTTTTTAATTTTTGATTTACCATCTTTTGATCCACATTTCTAGTGAGTTCAAATGAAATTACAAAAAATAAATAAAAATAAATACGAGCTATATTACTCATACTAATAGCTAATCATAAATATATAGATCGTCTCAACCTCCGAATGCAGTTCAGAGCTTATGAGAATTCGATACACGGTTGCCAAATCGTCGAATCAACTATACATTATTACTTCCGGTTCCATTATTTGGGTGTCTGACAGTTAAAATGCATATTTTGAGGAGAACAGTAACATATAAAGAAACATAAGTTTTTTATTCAAGAATCAGTGAAAAAGCCTATAATTCTATTTATTATTACTCAACATTAACGTAATTTACATTTCGAACATTTATTTAGGAATTGAGGTATCATACAATTTATTAAATTTAAAGTAAAATA
>JARFOC010095962.1:0-13023 GCA_031763485.1 Osmoderma eremita | reverse complement strand
ACGCTGCACACGACACCAACATGCGCCCCGCATGTTGGGGTCGTGTGCAGCGGTGTAGTGTGCGATTCCTCGTATCTTAAATCTTGCTCTCATCTCAAAGAAAAATATCGCTCGCTCGGCAGCCCGTATCTCAAAACACTCGCATATTAGGGCACTCGTATATCGAGATACCACTGTATATCTGAAATAAAATTGTTTCCATTTTTTTTAGCTGGATTAAATAAACCAAAATAAACCTAAACGTATATTTTTCTTAAAGATTTTACTAAAATATTTGTCATTAGAATTTACTGTTACTTTCAAAGAATTTGACAATGGTTGTAATAGAATTGATATTTTACTTTCAAATTACCCGCCATTATTTAATGGAGTTAAATTTTGAGAGTGTTAAACGGACGCCGATTGCAGCTCTATCTACTATGTTCTTAAAGTCAATGGGATAATACTATAAAGTAAATTGTCAGCGATTGGATTAAGTTCTTAACTGATAAGATTTCTTAACTAATTAAGCTTGATATTTAGATATAAATATTTTGAATTTATCCGTCATCTGGTATCTCAAGGTTTGCAAGTTACCTACTTTTATTTGTTCGTTTTGGCTTATGAAGTCAGACCACATGATTCCTTATCTATCCATTCAACAGAAACCTCGATGGGGAAATTACTGATGGCATAAGTTGGAAAAAACAAAAATACAGTCTGGATTACAGACGGGTCAAGGGCAGATACTATAATTACCATCCCATTAGGAAAGTGCAAGCAGAGGTGTACGCTATATCGCATTGTAGGTACAACAAAAAACAATGAGGGCCTAGAGAAATAGGCGGATCTGAATTACGGACACCCAAGCGACATGAAGGCGTTATCGAACCCCAAAGTGACATCAAGACAAGACTGACCTGGGGGTGCATGGGAGTTGAATGTACTGGCAGAACGCAAACAAGTTACTTTGTTGGAGGGGAGAGGGGGGGGGGGGCTAGGCATTCAGAAATCTCAGGAAATTAGAAAGCCAATGAGCTAACGAAAGAGGATTACCGCCTTCATATCGGAAGAACAAATGAACCCAGGGGATTGTAAGGACCAACAGTCAAAGACCTGTACAGAGTGGTACAAAATACAAGGACTTTGGAATCAGACGGCCTCAACAAATAATCCCGTACTGATGTCTTCAAGAATATTAGGTTTCATTCTGCATACCCTTAAATTACTAATGATATATCTCTGTGGATCTGAAAGTAACAATAGCAGGAAAATTATATCTACTTGTTACTAACTTTGGAGCGTTATAATTTCTCAAAATAGTTTAAAAGTAGATACTACTAGATAAGTATTTTATTAGAAAAAAAAAAAAACGCTGAGACTAAAAGCAGTTACAAAAGGCGGGAAGCGAGGGCGAAAAGTTCTAGTTCAGTTCTCACACCGACGCTATTATCGTCATTCTAACATTAAAATCAGTTTATTTCAAGCGAAGAACCATTGTTCATTACCTGTAGATTCCATCCTCGAGGCGGTGTTCACGGTATCTCCGAAAAGACAATAGCGCGGCATTGTGAGGCCGACAACCCCCGCGCAGCAGGGGCCGCTGTGGAGACCTATCCTCAAACGCAATGGTGTGCCTGGCAGATGCCTGATGCGAAATTTTCCGCTCTGATGCAACAGATCCAAAGCCATTGTCGCCACCTGTTGGGCGAAAAGATAAATGGATGTATTATGAGTTTAGATGAATTTGTTCTGTCTGGACAGTAATAACCTTAGATCATATATATTACATGGATGCAGCTATATTTCCCAAGTGTGTTTCCATATATATATATGTTAACATATCATAGAAATTAGAAAATGGCTGCATTTCTGTCTAAAATACGGTTATTGGCATCTTCTTATTCGCATCTGACTACGCGTGGGCCACGGCATGAGAAACGCGCGAAATTTGAATTGAATTTGACATACATCAGAGATGATACTATGGATAACCTACTTTTTTTATGTCAACACGTTTACAGTAATAGGTACGAGTTAAAATAATGGATTCCCGGTACAAATTAATGTTGGAATTGTTAAATATAAACAATAACGGAGTAACGTAAACAATTAGGTAAGATGTCATTAATTTCAAATCAGTTATTAATAGCAATTATGTTTTAGATTACTCCAATATGTCAAACGAAAGATTGGCAAATGCAGAACCAGGTTCTACTTGTTCGAAGGAAAATGTGGATTTAGAAAGAGGCATGTATGTTATGGCTAATTAAAATGAACGTTACACTGAAGTTAATATTAAAGAATCAGGTACTAAAATACCTTAGGTCAGAATGTACTTTTTTAAACGATAAATTTAGAAAGTATAGGAAAAGTAAATAAGTTACAACTGGTAAATGCTTACAAAAACAAAGTTCCCATATCAGTTTTTAAAAAGGACGTTTTATTTTCAACGTTTTTATATTCATAAGAATATTGACAAATTTAGGAATTTCTGTTATTTATCGTTTAATGAAGAATAAGAAGAAAGTTTAGCATTACTGTGAGAATAAAAATATAGGATGTTCTTGAAATACCTATAGTTTGTATATATTTGTGCAGCGTGAAGTGTTTTTAACTTTCTTAAGATCGTTGGTGTTAACTCAATTTTTAATTTTATGTTCAGAATAAGAACTAATATTTGCAGTTGTGTTTTTATGTTAATTTGTTTGTTACTGTATGTTTCTGTTTATATACACGGAGTTAAGTCATTATTGAAGATAGTACAAAGAGAGTAATCTTCATTAAAAAATTAAAACATTAAAATACATAAAATATAAATAAGGTGGTTACTTCTCCAGGTTACAACCAATGGCATAACACATGTGGTGCAATAGAAGCAATAAAATAACATTTGGTAGAAGACATACAAATTCGTCCACATTTATTGTCGTTTATTTTAAAACATATTCAAAATTCTTAACTGCCTTAACAATCGCATCTGAGGATATATTTAAAATCTTGCAAAAAGCGTACTTCCTTTTAATTCGTTTATATAAAACATAAATAATGATAAAACACAATTTCCTCAAAACATATAAAATATAATAATAGCCTAGCTCATAGACATTTATAGACAACAGCTGACATTGATAGAAACGACAATCAGTCTAATCAATTGTCCCATAATAAATCGCACTGATTACACTTGCGTTTCCGCTTCCGGTTCCACGTATGGTCAGATAAGGGATAGGTTGTACGTGTTGGAAACAGTAACGTAAAGAATCTGATATGGTGATAGCGGTATCCATGTAATATATATGATCTAAGGTAATAATATTTCATTAATGTATAGTATTTTCGCGATTTCAGTTTCAAACTACAAGTGTGTTTCAGACAGGCTATTATCCTTTTTCTCAATATAGTCAGATAAATAAATACGAAATACGTAAAGTCTAAAGTAGTCTATGTATCGCCGGTGCTAGCCCGCCAACGTGTGAACAATAAAAAAAATAGCTAATTTACGAATTTTTCATCTTACTCGCTTTCTTACGCATTACTGATGCCCAATATTGGTATAAAAATCTCATTTATACCACGACCAATAGAACCTTCTTCAGCTATTTTTGTTTGGTCTTGTAAAATTATTGAAGACACTTTTTTTACTAGAAGCGGCGATGTCTTGTCTAAAATTTAATCAGCTTAGGTTTAAAAAGATTTATTTCTCAAACATTAGTAAAAAATGTGATACACAATGGCCGGTTTTCCTGAACATAACAATAATTAACGAAAGTATTGAAAACCTTTGAGGGTTCAGAGACCAGTTTGTTCGACAACCCAGACCACAACGATGTAATAAAGTAATGGCAAACAGTGTAATAAATATGCAACCAAAGGCAAAATTGTTGAACAATACATTTTCAATATTATTAGTTCGTACCAGAAGAGAAAAAAATTCTGGTTCTGGCTAATGGCGCTATAGATACAAGAACTGTGATTATTTGAAAATGTTTCGCAATGTGTTTTCTTTTCTGAAATATTGCTAAAAATTCCACTTAGAACATTTAATTGGAAGTTCATTTAGAAATTATTATTGTAAAGACAAATGCATAGTAAACTTTTAACAGTTTGGAAAAGTATTGCCAAAAATATTCTATGATTGTGTACCTGTTCAGCATGATCGGAAACTCTAACTGGGACACCGCCGACCACCATGTAAGCATCCCCTATAGTTTCCACTTTGTACACATTATAAGCGTTGATCGTGGCGTCGAAACAAGTATAAAGGTCATTAAGCAGGTCGACCACCTGGAATGGGGTTGAATGGGCCGAAATTGTGGTAAATCCGACGATGTCCGAGAAGTAAATCGTCACTTCCTCGAACTGCTCGGGGTCGACTGGCATCCCTAGTTTAAGTTTCTCCGCTACAGAGCTGAAAAACAAACAGAGTAAATCCTAAATACACCTACATTAGGTTAGGACATTACACAGCGCCATATCGTGTTTCGCTGCGTATGTTCTGTTTTCTTGCTGTTTTTTTTTTTATTATTCACCAGTTCAGCTATTTGTTTCAACAAAAGGTGAAGGACATTCATTACGATGACGAATGAAGAAATTTGTGTTGTCAACTTATGCACGCGATATTTCTAATCTAGTGAGTCGACACCTGTACGGAAGAATTTAGTTTTATCAACACTTGTGAGCACTTCAGGTTTATACCTTATTTTTAGCGGTTTTTATTAAATAGCTTAAGCGAACGGTATCAATCTTTTTAAACAACAATCGAAGGTCATTCATTACGAACCATGATTCAAGATCTTAAAACAACAGAACTATAGTCCGCAAAGAGTATCACTCCCGGTAAGTCATTAATGTGGATTAAGAATAAAGCGGTCCTAATATTGAGCCTTGCGGAATACCTCATTGTAGGGTGCGCGAATAAAAAAAAACATTCGCATCCTTACCTTTGTACTGCGTACTCTTTGTACTGTATTTATTAAGTGACATTTGATGAGTTTGAGCGCACAATCTCTGATACCAACACTTTCTAATTTTATATATAAGTTCACAAAATTAATAGTATCAAGGGTATGGGACAAATCCATGAAAAGTGACTCAGCATGTTCATCCATATTTATTCCTTCCAGAACCTCACGAAGAAGCTGACAGATTACCCTACTAGTCGATCTTCTCTGGATGTAAGCATTTTGTTTGTTATGAATGACGTTAAGAGAAGTAACAAAATTATAGATTCTTTTAAAAATAATTTTCTCATATACCTTAGTATTTGATAGTGGAAATGTAGGTCTGTGATTCCTCAAAGAGCTCTCTTGTAAATTAGTATCTTTCTGGACTTTTTCCATTTGGGAATACTCCTGTTCAATTGCTTTATTCGTCAAAGCTATGAAATGACAGCTGACATGCGCATTCCTCGAGCATTCTTACAGATACCTCCTCATGACCATTCGAGACCGTATTTTCATGAGGTTATCAGATCCGCACCTTACTCTAATCAAATATTTGGAAAAGAGACGGAATATTAGGGAATATTAATAGTTTTCTTCCATTAATCACACTTTCTGGGATAGCACATTAAAACAATATACGAGGTGTGTAAATCAAGTAATGAGACTGACAACGTAGCGTTTGATATGGCAACACGGGAAGCACGGCACATGGAGGGGCGTATTACAATACGCGTTCAGTGCAAGTTTGAACTCGATCAAGTCATTTGGTTGTCCGTTGACGTTTTTTCCGTGAACCCGATTTTCGTAGTGCTGATATAGTAATGAAAGGCATTAATTTCGAGCAACGGTGTGCTATCAGGTTTTGCTTCAGACTTGGGCAAAGTACAACAGAATCTTTTGCAAAACTTCAGCAGGCCTACGGAGACAGTGTTTTGTTAAAAGCCCAGGTTTTTCGGTGGTTTAAGGCATCTTCAGAAGGAAGAGAGTCGATGAGAGATGAGCCACGCAGCGGAAGGGCTTCAACTGCAAGAACCGATGGCAATGTCGACAAAATCCGAGATCTTGTGCGTTCGGATCGTCGGTTGACGGTCAGAATGATCGGGGAGTTGAATTTGTCTCACACCACCGTTCATCAAGTTTTGACCAATAAACTGGGAATGAGAAAGATCTGCTCGAAAATGGTTCCAAACAACCATTCGCAGGAACAAAAGGACATCAGGAGAGAAAGTTGTCTTTATTTTTTGGAATCGATTGAAAGTAATGAAATGTTTTGATAATAATGAATGTGTCATTACTCGTGATGAGAGTTGGGTGTTCCAATATGACCCGGAAACAAAACACCAGAGCAGGGAACGGCACACTTCAGGCTCCCCAAAGCTCAACAAAGCAAGAATGTGCAAATCAAAGATCAACAGCATGCTGATTTGTGTCTTTGATAGCCAGAGAATGGTTCACAAAGAGTTCGTGCCTCAAGGTCAGACAGTTAATCAATATTTTTGCGGAGAGGTTCTCGAAAGACTCCGAAAAAGGGTCATGCGTGTGAGACCAAACATAAAGAACGATTGGATCCTGTATCAAAACAATGCGCCTTGTCACACAGCAATTTCCATAAACGGTTTTTTGCCAGTAAAAACATTTCTGTGGTTCCTCAGCCTCCTTATTCACCTGACTTGAGTCCTTGTGACTTTTTCCTCTTCCCAAGATTGAAAATTCATCTGAAGGGACATCATTTTTGGACACTCGAAAACAATCAAACGGCTGTAACCGACCAGCTGAAGGCGATTCCAATATCAGGGTTCTAGCACTGCTATGAGGAATGGAAGAACCGTCTCCAACGCTGTGTGGCTTCCCAAGGGACTTATTTTGATGGAGACAACGTTCAATTTTAATTATATTCAAATACAAATATTTAAAAATACCATTCTCATTACTTAATTTACACACCTCGTATATATTAGCTTTTACAAAAAAAAATTGCAGAAATTTTTATTGCCCCCTTATGGTATAAATAGCAGATACAAATAGCGTAATAAACCAGGTCTTATCTGGAGCGTGTAGAGTATAGTACACCAAACATTCAGTGCTTATTCAAAACATGTTTCACTCTAATACAACTGAAGGCAGACATCACTACTAAGCTAATATCGACTTCATGAGGTCAATGCGGAAAATGAACCCTCTGTGCCAGTTGGACTGGCTGCAATAATTCCCGCCTCGTCTTTATTAGATCAAGCTAAAGCGTAATACGAAAATCTACGTAAATGTTTAACCATTGAAAATTCCAAAGACAATAAGCAGTTGTTATTTTACTTTCATCGCTTTTTTCAGCAATACATGTTGTTTAAACAGGAATATATATCACGCAGTCTTTTATGTCGGTATATAGAAAGTTCCAGAAACTCGCACAGTCGAACTTTACAGCCGAGTAAGTTTGCGTCACGATGCTATAGGGACAAATGAAATTATTGCTGCCAATAAATTACACAGGAAGTCGTAGTGGAATACGTTTAACACTTCATCTCGAAACTCGCAGCGACGTTTTGCGAAGTGCACCTTATTAGCGAGCGAATATTGACGTTGTGAGGGAAAGTTGCAAACCCGAGCGATCAAATTCGAAGTAGCTAATTGAATTATTAATCATTGAAACTTGGTAGTGCATATTAAGTCAACTGTAGTGTGTGATTTTGTACATATTAATTGGATTTCCAAATTGACTTAATAATTCTGGGATACTTATTTAGAAATATTCCAGTTCTGAGTAAAATTTATACCCAATCCATAGGTTATGTATTGGTTTTGATTAAGTACTTTGACAGTTTTATTAAAAACAATTGAAATATATTGTGTCAATTCCTTCTTATAGCATTTCAGTTCAATTCAACTTTAACCATGACAGGTAGTATATTCAATCTTCCTAATTTCCTACATAGTTTTCCACCTTGAGGTTCCGCCTTTTCTTG
Source organism: Osmoderma eremita (assembly GCA_031763485.1). Lineage (NCBI taxonomy): Eukaryota > Metazoa > Arthropoda > Insecta > Coleoptera > Scarabaeidae > Osmoderma > Osmoderma eremita. The sequence goes on along the minus strand of JARFOC010095962.1, from coordinate 5,138 downwards.
CTATTGTCTTTGATCATACATTGATCATACATATCTGTAGCTCCATCTTGACACTCTTTTATTCTGAATTCACACTAACACTGTTGATCATTTATTGGGATTTTCTAGCAAAATTAAGACTTTAATCTTAATTTTAATTTAGACATTAATAATAATTTTAATTCCTTCCGCCTAGGCAATGCATTTTTATTTCAAAACAGTTGTTTTTAAATTATTTAATCAACTCTCTTAGCACAAGTATTTCTTGCTTATTTGATGAACCACAACTACGAGATAATGTAATGCTCCAATAAATTATTTCTGAGGTTATCTGCAACTTTTTAATTAAAATTCAGTTTATCTAACGACTACCCGTTTTCAAACAATTCTAGAAGAAAAAGAAGTTATACATACTCGGGTGGGTGTGCTGTTCTCTATTTAAGACACTCCGCTAATTGCTTTTTGAAGATAAACAATAGTTTTGGACGCTTCGTAAATGGAGTTTCGCATGCCTTCATACTTCGTGATTCACTTTTTGATGCCGTGCGCATGGCAAGATAAACTGTATTTTGCAAAGACGGTCATTTCATTTATGAAAGAGATGGGAATAAAATCTTTATGCAGCACTCTAAGCAATTAAACTTCTGAAACAATTTGATCCGAACTAATTATTAATAACACACACGAAAGAAGATTGTTCTCAAAAAGCACACAATTTTCTACTACAAAATGTTGAATAATTTTACCGATTCAAAACTGCGTGGATTTACAGACCATTTGGCTTTCAAATAGTTTGTCGAGACTTACTTCCACAACCACGAATAAAGTGGGCTTTATCGTTTATATCCGGATGTAACCTTGTATGTACTCACGAGTACCAACTGAATTTAATTGCAATAAAAGCACGATATTAAAACCGAGTAAAAACAACCCACAACAGATCGTTAACATCCTTCTGAGGTATTTCCAGAAGTAGAAGTTGTAAAGGCGCCATAAAACTAAGCATTTCTTCTAATGGACGGTATACGACATAAGGTAATAATGTCAAGTGCGGAAGTACTGACTGCTAAAGTGAATTAAAAGTTTATTTTCTGTTAAAATACGGATTCTATCTACATTCAATGATAATGTTAAATTTCTTCGTTTTACTTAATTATTAAAGGTTACACCTGAGCACAACAAAAACATTTTATAACGAACCTAATTATAAAAATTGGTAAAAATTAATGGTGATGTTGCTGATAATCAAAGGTAAGACGTTTATGCAAGGTGCACACTTTGGATATTAAAATTAATGTATTTTCACATTTTCCAAAAAGTTGCATGAAATGCATAAATATAAATAAACATAATTCCTTCTAGATTTTAAAGATATAAATTGCAATAAACGATTGCTTAGAATCATAAAGGTAACTTCTGGCGAGAGATTATTGAGGATGCATGATTAATTGAGTTGTTATTGTTTGGACTACCTCCATCATTTGTTGGATTTGATCCATTATCCGACGTTTCGGCAGTTCGCTCTACTGCCGCCATCGGGGTAACTCTGATAAGAGCTGTTGCTCTCCAAATTCATTATTACAACGTATCTGACAAATTTGACAGAGAACCAATTTTTAACAGCTTTACTGGTTGAATTGAGGCAAACGGAAAAGTCGCGTTTGCCTCAACATGCTTGGGAAGAAGAACACAGGATTGAATTGGATAAAGTGACAATCCTAGCCAAAGGAGACCATTACATCAAGAGGAAATTGATAGAAGCAGCATATATGGCCACAACACCAAATACCATAAACACACCAAGTCTAGAAATCAAAGAGGTCTGGTTGCCAATGATTAAATGCATAAGCAGAAAACCAACAACCACGATACCGGATAACTCAGGGAAAATTTTAGACAGATAGGCATAAGTTACTGCGCATCACGCTCTGCGCATACTGTGGCGCATCACGCCCGGCGCATACTACTGCGCAACTGGCACTGCGCATACTAGCGCCTGTAGCTTAAATATGGATCTTAAGAAACTAATTCCTGACCCCGCAATTAGCCGAGTGGTTGATGTGCTGGATTAGTAAAATATTCGGAATTTCGAGACAGTGTTCGAATCGCACACTAGTCAGCAAAGCTGTTTTAAAAATTGGTTCTCGGTCATATTTGTCTAGGTACGTTGTAATAATGAATTTGACAAGCAAAACACAGTTCTTATAAGAATTAATCTGATGACAGCAGTAAACGAACTGCCGAAACGTCGGATCACCAAAATCCAACAAACCATGGAAATAGCCCAAACAAAAACAATTCAATTATAATTATATTTTACTCAAAATATTTGACTTTTTATGTACTTCAGTCCCATTTTAAATACACAATGAAAAAAAGTGTGTTAAAGCTCATTTTCATGTAGATCATTATACGAAACCAAAAGGTTTGATACATTTATCAGGTAACAATTATTCTCAATCTATTTCTGATGCAAAGGATTATTTGTTAATAATATTCTAGAGCAGCAAGTTGCTTTTAAAAAGGCCAACTATGGTTTTGCGTCAGCATCCATATCTTTAAAAATGGGTGTAAATTTAGTAAAAAAATTGAATCGTTTCGTATCAGTGTTACGTGCAAAGTTGGGCAAGAAATTTTTCATAAACCTAAAAATACAATATACAGGGTCTCCCAATTTGAGGGACCTATTATTGTTTTGAGGGAGAAAATATATGAGAATTCTGAAAATAAGAATCAAATTCTGCATTATGTTTCCCTATACCTATTTCTTTTCGTTTTCCTGTTATTAATAATTGTATACTTTAATGGTATGTTTTGCTAGAATTCTGTGTATCATAATGTAAAAGTATACAGAGTGTTCCATTTAAGAAAATTGAATTTTGGAAAGTTAAACATAATATGGTTCGACACCATATTGCGACCAGACCGGTATATCTTTCAAGATATGATTTGAAAGCCTGATAATTATACATTCCAACGATAAGCATCAGTAAAAACAATATTTTAAACGAAAGACTACCAAAAGAATTGTTCACATAAATTTGAAAATATCTCAAAATCCGTTACATTTAGGTATAGGGAAACCTTAACGTTTTATATTTAGAATAATGTTTAGAATCAGAATTTGCAATAAAAATTATAACATTCCATTTACAATAAGAAAGTTAATAGCGACTTCCGGTCAACCGGAACTGATGGAAAAGTGAAAATAATTTGCTCTGAAAGATCACATTGGCCTATGGCAGTGTAATTATTTTCAGAATTCTTGTATATTTCATTTCCCAACGTATTTTAATAGGCCACTCAACCTGGGAGACCCTATACAATAATGTTGGATTTTAGTTCTCGCTGAAGTTTGAATTAAAGAACTTAGTAAAACATTTAAGATGGAATTAAGTGTATTATAGAGCATGAAAAACTATTTGCTTTTGTATGTATATGTATTCCGATAGAAGACAGAAATTCTTAGCAAGTTCTTACTCCTTCTATAACTACATTGTTTTGCATATTTCTTAAAACATATTTCTATATTTATTTAATTATATTTTCTTCCTTCTTGCATATTTGCCTGAGCTTCTTTATAATATTAATCTTGTAATTAATGTATTTAGGAAAGAAAATGCGCTTATTATTATTATTTGAGAACAAAATTTAATTTGTATAAAATTTTATAATATTCATTTACCACGATTTTAAGGATTTTAAGATAGAAAAAAAACATAACACGAACTTCAAAATGTAATACATATTCATACAAGCATACTACACGAATATCGTCAAATTGAAAAGTTGTAAGTGTGTAAGTGTTCCTTAGTTTCGCGACACTTGCCTCGAGCAATTTTCCTACGTCCTACATACTTTCCTACGATTCCGCTATCGCTTCTCCTTTCCGGCAAATAAAACCGCTGCACCGATTTAAATAGAAAGGTTTCTACTTCGACGAGCCGCACGTGAATATTGTACATACTTACACACACTTACCTCGGTAGCATACGATTCAACAATTGTTCGGTCTTCTTCTTCTCGATGTCCAATTGTTCCGTGCGCTCGCGAATCAGTTCCTCGAGATTGTTCGAGTACTTTTCGAGCATCTGGAACATCGTGTCGACGATGTTCACTTTCCTGCCGTGATTCAGTTTCTTGAATTGGTCGTGGACGGTGTTGAAATCAGGTCGCATTTCCGCTTGCTCCGCCCAGCACTGGCGCATTATGTTTATCGCTTCCGGTGGTGCGGCGCCCTTACTCACCGACGGCCGTATTAGGGGCGGGGGTCGTTTTACTTTTTCTATTATCTCTGCGAAGAAGCATATTGTTTGCGATAGAAATTTAATCGAATAAGTTTTTTTACGAAAATAAATTTAAAAAGAACAAAAATCATCAAAATATATTTAAGAAAACCAAAGTAATGATCACGATACACACAGTAGGATGTGTAATTAAGGTAGACTAATCGCCTATTCCTAATATGTCAACATAAAACTAAAAATTACGAATGCAAATTCAATTTGGCCCCCCACCAAAATATGGTTCTTTTGATGATAAAACAGCATAAATAAAACATCAACAAATCTTGCGACGTACTAGAAGTCCAAATGTATAAAATCATATTTGATGTGGTTCCAAGAAAAATTTAGCTGACAATAAGATCACTAATACGCAGTATCGGGAAATCCACACAAGACAAATTGATTTAATAAAATTCGGGGCATATGTTTCAATAGAAAGTCGGCTCTCATTGTCAACCAATTCCACACATTCGGGAATTGGTTGACAATGAGAGCCGACGCGCTCTTGAAACATATGTCCCGAATTTTATTAAATCAATTTGTGTGGTGTGGATTCCCGATACTGCGTATTAGTGATACCAGCCCATAGTCCTTGCAATTCTATTACTGACAAAAAGATGTTAATAAGGAACCTCTAATGCTTGTCTGGAAGATTATGTTTGTATATATACGGCGATTCAAATTGCATATCATTACTGTCGTATCATTGATCGTATATATTGTTACTCAACTCACCGTGTAACCGAAAAACAATTCTCTTTTTTTTTTAATATTATTTTATGGTGTTTCGTAACTATGCATTCATAAAATTTTTCCTTGAACTAAGTAATAAACCGATTTACATTTATTATCGAAAAATTCCGACAGTACGAA
>JARFOC010095952.1:0-13025 GCA_031763485.1 Osmoderma eremita | reverse complement strand
GTACTTGGCACGATTTTTGCTCCGCAGTGACGTAGCTCTACATGCGCGTGAGCATACCGTATTATTTCTACCGTGGTAAATATGAGCACGTTGTGATGTATATTATTACATACCATCGAAAGCGGTATAAATTTGAATTACATACATTTAAATTTTTCAACAAGTATTAATTGCAATTTTATCGATTGTTCGGCAGCACTGAAAATTGTTCACTCTTAAAATTAGACCATTGATAATCATTTTATTTTCGAATTTTATAAAATATAACTACTAATATTATTGTTAAATTAGTTTTAGTTGTACGGGAGGAGTAATCCGATACAATGTGTTTATTAGGTAAAGAATTATAACAGCGACATTCTGATATTCCCACAACCGAGATAATAATATTTCAATAACACCCTATACCATCAACAAAATTGGTAGAGTTGTCAATGGAATTGATAATTTCCTGTAAATGTTTAATACGGCATTTAATTCATATATGGCGTTGTAGACTGACATATCCGATAAATCTTCACGAAATTTGTCGAACTTTTGTGGTATTTTGCGTTTGTTGTGATTGTGATAGGTTTGTTTATTTTAATTTTAAATGTGACAGCTATAGCACCTAGTAGAGTGTAACGACTTTCATGTATGCATTTAAAAATAAGTGATACTAAATAAGCTATAATAATATAACATGGGTAAAACATCAAAAGTTGTTGTCTGCGGGATGAAAGGAGTTGGAAAAACAACCATTTTAGAGCAAGTGATTTATGGGAACGTTACGCCTTCTACGGTACGTGTGTAAACTATAAATTACTAAATGTACATTGAAAAAGTCTAGAATACCTGGATTGCCTATTCTTTTGAAATTATTGTTTTAAAATGCAGATCTCTTAAAAGCAAACAACTCTCCCTAGTAAAATAATTGTGATACCTGTAGGAGTTACAATTAAATAAAATATACTTTTTAGGTTATGGATACATCTTAATGCAGGTATTTTGCATGGAAATGTTGTTTATAATCCTTTCCTTAATGTTTTAAATATGACATATTTAATAATATACGATTATATACTATTTTAGTCTTTATTTTCAATATTTTGGAGTCCAATACCATAGAACTCAAAAGGGTTGCGATGGCCTGGTGGTTTTCTATCAAAGACGAAGCCATCACAGTCTTTGGTAGTGGTTTATATTGAAAATATAGAGTATAAAATAGTATTTAATCGTGTATTATTAAATACATATATAAGTGTTAAAACATCTAGAAAATTATTATAAACAACATTTCCATCAAAAAATACCTACATTAAGATGTATCCATATCCTAAAAAGTATGTATATTTTATTTAATTATAACTCTCCCGTAGCTTTCCCACAATTATATTACTCAGAAAAGTACACTCCACAATAGATTGATTAATTCGGGACACGTGTTTCCGGAATCCAGGTATTCCCAAAAAACTTCCGAATTAACCAATTTATTGTGAGATGAGAAGTGATCTGACGCAGTGTGTTTACTATACTGTCCTCACAATCTTTACATTCTGTGTTTACTTTATTTCTTTAATTTAATCTATCAAGGCCGAAGTTTTTTTAAAGCTTTTAAATAAGTACGGAATGTTGGGAGTATGTTGAAATTAAACGCTAAATACTTAGACGCAGGCCAATGCTTCCAAATGCTTCTAACGCTAATATCGTCAGCATAGATAAGGTAGAAAGAACTGTAGAAAATTGACTGTCAGATTGCTTATGGTGTTATTAGCAGTGGCGGCTCGTCGGGGGTGGCAGGGTGGGCACTGCTCACCCAAATATAATTGAAGAAATTTAAAATCTTGATACAATTAATTTATTTTTAATAATCATAATAATGGTAATAATGTACAGAGTTTGTGGCTACCGCTGCTCACCCATTAAAAATACTGACGAGCCGCCGCTGGTTATCAGCTAGTAACTTAGGACTCGACTCAGTTCATGGCGGGATTCAAACTTTTCATTGTAAATGTACAATATATTGATATCTTTCGTTATTGAAAAAAAAACTTTTCTGATATTGTAATATAAATGCATCAATTATAGGAATTTCACGCTACAATTGAAGATATTTACGTAGCCAACATCGAATCAGATCGCGGTACAAGGGAAAAAGTGCGATTCTACGACACTGCCGGCATCCAACATTTTCAAACGTCAACAGCTAACGGAACAACTGGGCAACAACTACCTCGACATTATTTAAGCTTGGCCGACGGTTATATTCTTGTATACGACACCGAAAAAACAGATTCATTGGACGTGTTGGTAGCTCTAAAGAAAGACATCGATAAGAACAAAGATAAGAAAGAAGTTGTTATTGTTGTCGTCGGAAACAAGAGCAAGGAGACCGAAACGAACTTCGATTCCACCTTGAGTAAAGCAGCTAACTGGTGCAGCAGAGAGAAGATTAGACATTTTACCGCGTCGGCAATGCAACGTGCTTCTTTATACGAAGCATTCGTTTATGTTACTAGTAAATTGAACCCACCTCCCAGTAAGAGCAGCTTTCCGCAGTTATCAATGGTTAGAAAGGTCGCTACGAAAGATTCGGGATAGTATAAAGTTCACTACTTTTTCGATGCTTTTAAATTAAGGATGAAGCTATTTCTAACTTGTTGTAAGTGCAATTGTAATGGAGAATAATTGAATATTGTATACACCCATCTTTATTATGTCATTTGTCAATGTATAATCATGCAGATTGACATTTATGAGATAAACCTTAATTGCACAGGATTAACGAAACAAAAAAGAACTTAAAAAGGAATAAAGCCTTTCAAGGCTTGCTTAAACTTGCCATAAATTATATAACCCCATAATTAAGTTTCATAATGGAATATTGAGATAACTTTTTTAAAAATTGTATAATATACATTTTAATTTTTTACCATTATATATGTAGCTTTTGAGATGTGTGGTTAAAAATAAATTATATTTGTTAAAAAGCTTTATAAATTATAAATACACATCATTCCGCAAAAGTTGGCTTTTCTTTTCCCGATACTGCAAGAACGAAAAAAGATCATGAACTGTATGCTTTCTTATAAAGCGTATGACACTTAATTTTGAGAATAGTATGTGTATTTTGATGTTTCCTTGTGTTTTGTTTGAAGTTGGATATGCCTATGGCATAATAATCAACAGTATTCTATCAACACTTGTATAAGAGCATGAGCATAATCCATAAATACAAATCTTTCCACGATAAATTCACAGATTGACATTTATGCTGTGTTTATGGCAACAAAATTTACTATAGTGTTCAGAGCGACAGCATACGGAAAATTAATTACCTAAATAGATTTGGCAACGCGGGGTACGATCTGCACTATAGAACTTTGCCATGATGGTTGCCGTATTGGTTGCATAACCTGCAAGTTCTGAAAATATAATTGGTAATATTTGGGCATTGGATGTGGTATTGTGGTCATTGGTGATAGTAGTACATACAGATACAGAAATCACTGACTTTGAATGCAGTTTTTAATGTATTATTGCTAAATGCTTAAAAGGATAATTCAATAAATAGGTAAATCTGTTTTAAATAAATAAGCAATAAAATGTTCAGAGCTATCAATAAATAAAAGTTTGTATTCTTGTAACGCAATAAAAAGAAATGTGTTGATAATTGAAGTTTTGTTTTGCAAAAAGTTTTATTTACTGTAGTTAAATTACACACACGCATGTGCTTACATTTATATGCCATTTCTTCTACAACAGATGCTTTTTTCTGTCACTCGTCGCTCCTACTTTCCGTAGGTGGTGAAATATATAATTGACAGATGGCGGTTATCAAGGCGGGCAGTTTGAACGAAACAATAAGACAACAAAATGAAAATATAAAAATATACCTATTAAGCCAAACCAAAGTAAAAAACGTACATAGGTGAATTACGTTTTTCGATAGAAAAACTCTAAAAAAGTTTTCATCGACGAGAGAAATGTATCTTATGTCAAGTCAGAACTATCCTTCCATTTGTTAGTATACAAGCCTATTAGTATTTTATTTTTCATATACAGAAGAGTTCACCCCTTACAAATAAATTGTGACTGGGAGATTTGTAGTTTAAGCCACGGTACAAGTACATAAGGTATGCTCATAAGCTGACCCAAATTTCTCTATCTTTGCGCAGCTTACGATTTCTTCCGATGTGCGTCATCAAGTACCTAAATGCACGTACGTTTCTTTTGATAGTTGCACACATATGTGGTTATTTACGAAAATTGGAAATTTTTGCGTGCGAAGTTAACAGACTTTTTGCCAATTTAATAAATGCATAATATCAAAACAGCTTCTCTTGGGATATATTTACGAATCTACCAACATATTTACAGGAATTCATTATATTGACCCACTACTACATTTCAGTAGTAGGTATAGATTCTCACTAATGTATTAATTTAATAATATTACATATACCTTGCAATGAATTTAATATAAATGCAAAAAGGTAAATTTTTATAACTCCATTCGAATTATCCGGCTTTCCTAATCGCAAATCGTAATACACGTATTTTTCCGAATGGTAGGACTACTTCCGATATGCAGACAAATGTCTGCGCGTAAGCATATCTTGTATATATACAATGCAAATACATTTTCTCACTATGTTGTCGTCGTGCAGTCATCCAATTCGGCTGCAGTGTGACCATCGTCATCCTGTCGTCGTAAAATGGTACGTTTGAGTTGACCCTTAAACCGCAAACACAAATCGAAATCGTTTGAAAAATAGCCAGTAGGTCATCAAGTTAAAATCAGGAATGTTTGTAGTTACGTCATATTTGTTTATGACGTTTCTTAACTAGCTAACTTGCTTTCGCTAACTTGCTTCCGGCTTTCAGATATTACGCTTGGCTTCACTTTACCGATCGATTAATGACGTAACTACAAACATTCGTGATTTTATGTGTAGTTTAATTCATGGTACAAATATATAATAAGTAACCACATGCGCATCTTTTGATGACGTCAAGTGATAAAAAGTGTAGCCAACGAATAATAGTACGAATAATAAACGAAACTGAAGCAGTGTTACCACATCTGTGGCAATAAAGAACATTTTCTTTCTATATACAAAAACTAGAACTTGAATAACAAAACAGTGATCTGCACCATGCTCATGATCGCATCAAAATGACAAAACTGTAACAGCCTTCTGACAAATAGACGCCGCAGTGCTCCGATAGTGTATCTGCATTCAATCCTACCTAATTATTTGTTTATTATATTGGCTGCAATAGGTGGATGATGATGATGATGCCAAGTGGCGAAAGATACCAATTTGCGTTAGCGTATGTTGTTACCTATTATATGTGTATCATGGTTTAATTGTTTTGAACTACTCTTGTAACAGTTAGCACCCCTTCTATTATCGCCATGTAACTTTTGCTGAATACTTGCACCTAAGAGGTATTATTGAGATGGGAAAGAAAAATTATAAGGAGAATAGTGGGATGAAACAAAACAGAAGAAGGATATATTAGAAGAACAACTAGTGAACTATACGATATCTACAAAGAACCTAAGATTGACATGATAATAAAAGCTAGAAGAATGCAGTGGCTGGGTCACATGAAGAGAATGTCGGAAGATAGAAAAGTAAAAGAGCTGACTATAAGAAAAAAAGGAGCAAGACCAAGAGAAAGATGGAGAGAAGCAGTGCTGACGGATTTAAGAGGCAAAGACATAAAGATCTGGAGAGACAACACCAAGAACAGAAAATTATGGAAGAGAATCACAAAGCTATGGGTCGAACAGGTAAACTAATTGCAATAGATAATATTCACAGTTGCAATTTGTAGTTTGAACGACAAAAACTCATCCAAAATTTTATTTTTAAAAAATTATCAAAAATTCTGGTGTAGACGTGTTTAATTACATTTTGGATCACACAGAGAATGTTCCAGTGTAGTAGTGGCAAATTACACTGTCACATTTCAAAATGTAGGATTGAAAGAAATAGACGGATTTTAAAATCTGTTAATTATTTTTATTAACTTTATTAATTTGTCTTTATAAAATATCACAATACACATACATACTTAATCAATCCTTCTTAAAAATTATCAATACGTGGCGTATTACTGTCTAAACTACATTTAAAAAATACGTGTATTTTAACGGAGATATTCATCCATACTGCTTTACATTGCATTAATTTGAAAATTAGTTAAAGAGAATGATGCGATGATTTTAAGTAATATACGTTAGATCAGTTTTCGTTTGATGTTATCCAGCTCGTTGTATATCGCCTTCGGTACGTCATCACCAATTTGATCATGGAAGTAATTTCTTATCTGTTCCACCTATAAACAAATAAAGAACATGATTAATACAAAACGCAAGGTATTATGTAAACGTTGAAATACCTCGGTGTCCCAGAACGTTTTATCAACTGATAGCAATTCGTGCATATTTGGTTTGGAGGAGAGCCCTTCTAGGTTGAATGAGTTCTCCTTGGGTATAAATCCTATGGGGCTCTCAACTGCAATATCCTCACCGTCAACTCTTCTCAAGATCCAGTCGATGACTCTTGAATTCTCCCCGAATCCTGGCCACAGGAATTTTCCGTCGTTACCCTTTCGGAACCAGTTTACGTGGAAGATCTTGGGCAATTTTCTATCGGGTTGTGCCATACTTAACCAATGGGCGATGTAATGTCCGCAGTTGTAGCCGAAGAAGGGCCTCATGGCGAACGGATCGTGCATGATTTGCTTGCCTTTGTGTTCTGCCGCTGCGGTTGCCTCACTGCGCATTGCTGCGCCTACTAAAACGCCATGTTCCCAGCTTCTAGCTTCATAAATTAGAGGAATACCAGTTGGACGACGACCGCCGAATAAAATTGCCGAAATGGGGACACCCTCAGGTGATTCCCAAGCCGGGTCGATCATGGGACATTGATGGGCTGGTGAGCAAAATCTGAAAATGGAAATACTCGTTCCGCTCAAGAAAACTATTTTTTTTTTGCAAGAGTTGTGATAATTTTAGGAAAGATTCAAAAAAAAATAGAAGTACCCTTATAGTAACCGTTAATAATATTAATTTTATCATAAATCAAATATAATTATAAAGAGTATGGTTACGTTTACGTTATCAAATTTTATTAGGTACGCCACTGTGAAGTTACATAAGATCATTCAAATACCTCCTATACTATATCTATTTAAAAATGACAATTGCTTCTAACACCAATGTAAAAGAAATTAAAAAGTCGTTAAACGTTTTGTGAATGTCCAACATTACCTACGAAAGATTAAATAAAACTAATGAATTACCTTGAGTTTGGATGGGCAGCTTTCGTTTTGCTTTCTCCGCGCACCCATTTGTTACCCTTCCAGTCTGTTACTTCTAGTTTGCTAGTGTCGACTTCATCCTCTAAGCCTTCCCAATATACTCCTCCATCGCTAGTGGAAGCAACATTAGTATAGATTGTGTTCTTAAAGATAGTTTGCATCGCGATTGGATTGCTAGCATTTGAAGTGCCCGGAGCTACCCCAAAGAAACCGTTCTCCGGATTGATGGCTCTCAATACGCCGTCTTTATCGAATCGCATCCAAGCAATGTCGTCACCCACGCATTCAGCTTTGTATCCGGGAATTGTTGGGGTCAGCATAGCTAAATTGGTCTTGCCGCATTGCGAAGGGAATGCAGCTGCGATGTAGCGTTTTTTGCCTTGAGGATTCGTTATACCCAAAATCTAGCGTATTACAGAGAGAAAAAAACCTTTATTATTTGCTCTTTTTCGCCGTTAAATTTTGCAGAACTTACCAACATATGCTCCGCTAACCATCCTTCTTTTTGAGCGATAGTACAACCAATACGTAAGGCGAAGCATTTTTTTCCCAGCAAGGAATTTCCACCATATCCACTGCCGTAGGATACGATCTCTTGCTCTGACGGTTTGTGCAGAATAATGGTGCGTTCAGGATCGCAAGGCCAATGTGGGTACTCGATTTTGCCATTCGCAGGAATACCGACAGCGTGCAGGCACTTAACGAAGTCATTGTTACCCAATTTCTCCAAAACAGCCTGACCCATTCTGGTCATGACCCTCATGGAGCAAACAACATAAGCAGAATCCGTTATTTGGATTCCAATCTTCGATAGCGGCGATTGTATTGGTCCCATGGAGTAGGGCATCACATACATTGTGCGACCTTTCATGCATGCTGTGAATCGTTCCACCACTGCTTTGGTCATATCACTTGGAGAAATCCAATTGCCTAAAGTGCCCTTAACTCCAGATTTCGGAGTTGGTATAGCTTCATTTCTGCTGTCAGTGCATATTAGGGTTTTTGATTCGACCCTAGCCGTATCGGCTGGATTGGTGCGGGCAAGCCAGCTATTTTACAAAGGTAATTTCATCAAAGTCTTCTGTGATTTTCCAAAAATAAATAAACTTACCAATTTTCATATTTCTTGAGGGGTACAATGGTGCCTTTCTTCTGCAAGAGGGCGAGCAATTTCTTGTTTTCGGATTCAGATCCATCGCAAATGTGCACTTCGTCGGGTTGACATAAAACAATGTTTTCCTCCACGAATTTTAGGACCTAATTTCGATTTTTTTTTAGTTATGGGAAAAGTGAATAAAACTTTCTGGCTAACCTTTGGGGACAAATTCTTCAGATTACCAGAGACTACGCTGGCTCCCCTGATGTGGTTGAACAACCCAACATTGGAATGAGTTAAAAAACCTTGGGTAAATTTACTGACTTCTCCGGCATATCTGGAAATAAGAAAAAGAAATTGTTTAATACCTCTGAGGAATTAGAGAAAGAGAAGTGAATCAAATATAAGTTACATTAGGACATTTTGGACGCCTGCGTGCATGTATAAATTTGACGCCCCTCGTTTTAATTATTTTAAAGTGAAATTGCATCTATGTGTTAGGTTCTATGGTAAGTGTGACTTACGGGAAGATTTAAATGTAAAGATATTGCTTATGTTTTTTTTTATGACAGACGGGACTTGTAAATTTTAATACATGTCTGAAACTATTTCTGATTGATAACTAGTATTTTTTTTGACATGCTTTAAAGACTAAACTGCAAACAAAACGTTTTGAAGAATAAAAAAAAACAAATGCTCACTTGCTATTTTCTAAAATATCAGGCATCCTGGGCGATTTGAAAAATATCACGCACTAAAATAAAAACCAAAAGGAAAAATCGCTTTAGGTGTAAGTTCTCGAATAATGTGTATAATAGCCGAAAATATGTTCTAAGTGAATTTGATCACTTTTAGAGACGAAACAATTCGATCGATGAAATTTGGCTACGAATCGCAATAATGTGTTAGCCAGTCTAACAAAAATTAAATAAAATACTGCCAAAAGTATTATTTCACTAGTAGCTCTTATCGCGATCGGGGCACTTTACGCTACGCTTAGAAGTCGCAAGGTTTGGTGTTTATATAGTTCAAAGCGGTAGGAGGGGTAGTGTAGAGGGGAGAAGGAAGCAATAGTGACTGAACTATACCAATAATTAATTGATGGACTGGATATTCCTTAGATTATTATAAGATAAATTACCAAGAAGGTTTGCGTGAACAAAAGAAAGATATGTACTATTACATTTCAGGTAATGTGATAACACATTGATTTCCTCCTGGTTCATGTATGTATATCCAATGTTTTTTCATAATGATTATATAATATGCATAGCATTACTAATGTTAAAAACAATACCATAGATCATAGGTATATTGACTGAACTAGGTAAATATAATGGCCACATTACCGATAATTATTTTTTGTTTGCTCTTAACGTGATGTAGGTAGCAATAGCGAATAAATATAAAAGTGAATTTTGTCGATATCGAGCTGTGTAGTGCTTGTATTTATATGCAATGAGTGTGAAAAGTATATATAATGAAACAAAACTGTCAGTACTAATTAGTGTATAAAAATAATTATAATATGGTATCCAAAAATTATTTAATTTGGAAAAAAATCAAATCTAAAGAGATTCAAAACAACAACAATGGCCGGAATTCCACAACAACCTAGGCTGGAATTCTGCAACATTCCTTTGGTAGATTTACCTTGCACTTAACGTATGTTTTTTCGCTGTATTTTACAATAGTGAATGCTTAATATCTATATTTTTATATACGACTTTGTCTCTATGACAGAAACAATTAGCCACAAGTTGAAGCAATAAAGGTTGGGAATGGTTTTTAAAACTTAACCAAGATATCGGTAGAATACGGGGACATTGATTCAAAGCCCAAAGTAAGCTCCTACATTATACATTACGATCGTTTTCTAAAGCAGTATGAACTCTCCGATACGTGGGGTTTGTGACGAATTGTCGCCGCCAGTCTAATAAAGGGTTCTTCTTGCTTCTATACAGGCTGATTCATTTTCGACCCCACACCATGGGCATCTCGCTTATTATTGGAGATATAGGGTAGGTTTAAATTTGGCAAAGTTGCAAAATTTTGTGTTTGTTGTGAATCCGACGACAAAATAAACCTGTGACAAATGACGTTCGAGATTTTTTTTTAAACAAAAAAAAACTCATTTTCTTCTTTTACCTCTAGCACTTTTATTCGGCCTTGCAGAGAAAAACTAAAAACACATTCTCAGGGTCACTTTTGATCTTCTATCTAATGAGGTACTCGAAATTTTTATATAACGTTTCAATTCTTTCTGGCCATCATCAACTTTCTTATTTCTTACCGGCGCCATATTGGATTTTGACACCGTCAAAAAGTTTTTTTTTCTGATTTCAACCATGTATAACATGTTGACAAAAAGTTTTGATATTATGATCTTGTTGACCAAGAATACATTTTAATTATTTTGAAATAGAAAATAAACACAATATAAAGAAAGATCCAAACACATGTAAATAACAGAATGACTAAAATTAATAGGTTATTTCTTTTGTTTGGAAACCTAGACAGCCTAAAATGATAAAAAATAACATTCTTTTAATCATTTTACGCAGTTGGCAGCACTGCATAGGTTTCCAAACAAAACAAATCGACGTCATCACTTTTCTTCTCAATTTCTAACTCCATGGAGATTATTCAGATTTCGATACTACGTTTACATTTTCGCCCCCGAGGACGGCTGGCAAGGAATTTTGTTAGTGGTTGCTATATGTAGTAACGAAATTTGAATAATCCCAAATATGTTCGAAACCAAGAAGAATATTTAACCCACAATTACGAACGCTAATGTAATCCCCAAGAGTAACTCCCACTCCACGTTTTCGAACGCACCCCAGTAGCTTCTATCACGGATTATTAAAACATCTTTTAATAATACACATGCAATTTCTTCACTACCAGATGTTTCTGTCCACATACACATACATAATTCCCTTGCTTGAAATACAGCTGTGTAGCCCCAAACTGTAAGTCCACAACTTCCTTAAATGAAAAGCCGGTCAAAGTAGGTGTTGGTAGTGTCTCTTGAAGATCTAATGAAAGAACTATTTTATTTGCTTTATTGTATCTATTTCTTGCTTTACGTTTTCAAACTCTTAATTTTTGGTAAGTGTCTGTTCTCCTAGTTCTGATTACCTGTTTTATCTATTTAAACAGTAGGTACCATTTTTTTAAGAGTTATAGTCCATTCGCCTTTTAGAAAACAGTAAGTACAGGCTCTTATAGGACTATTTGTATCCCTACTATTTGTATCTAGTTGCATAATTAGCATATAGACCTATCTGACTTACTGTTGCACAATATTGTCAATTTGAGTAGAGTGCATACATCATGTTGCATCATCTTATCATATCATTATCCCTTCTGTTTATCTGTTTATTTTTATCGTATTAAGTTCTATATGCTTCCGTAATAATATTTTATGCATAAAATAATACTATATATCCGACATGTTACACATGTATGACGGGCTAGTGGCGTATGGTCCTAAAAGTAGTAGGAACATTCTTTTTGCAATGCCTAGGTACTGTACGGTAATCATACGGTTTTATGCTCGGGTTGGAACGAACTTTATATTAACTGTTGAATGATTAACCATTTCCCGTATATTTGACAATTTTCGGTTATCGCTTTTAAACATCCTTAAAAATTAATATGACGTATGTACATATATTAATCCCTCCTAGTGTCATGTCGGCACGGTATTGCAATCTTCTTAAATTTAAAGGGGCAATTGTATAATTATTGTAGGTACTATTTATTTTTTATATGTTCGTGAAGATTATATAATATACTTTAACACAATTAAAAGTACCTATTTTACAACGGTGCTGGCCAATCGATAAAAAAAGAATTTTGAAATTTGGTCGATTAGTCCCGAAAACATTTACCATATTTGACTATGAACATGATGTTCGGTTTTCGAGAGGTTATTTTTTTTTAAATTTATTGAATGACCACATTATTGAAAATTACAGAGGAAAATTGGAAAGGTTCCCCTATTTTTGAATGTATCCCATAGTTATCTATTCACATTTCTTGCACCAAAATATTATTAAAACTTAACGCTGAATAGACGAAAATCGTTTTTTTTTCATTCTAACATAAATGTTCATGCAGGAAATAATGTTTATTTATTATTACTATAAAAGTGAAATTATATACAGCTTTTTCAGCACTAAATAAAACTATGAAATACCTATGCTCGTTTTAGGTTTGTTTAGCGGTAATGGGTCGTCAAGAAAGCTGTTTTTTAAGGCGTATTCTTTGGGTTGGTGTGGAATGTTGACAACCAATTCAAGGATCTACCGTCTTGGTAAAACGGTCCGGTTTTCTGGTTGCAGTCTGCTTAAATTTAAAGGGGCAATTGTATTTTTTATAGGTTCGTGAAGATTACGAAATGTCTAACAATTTCTAGATCCTAATTTCAATTTTATAACACTCTCCTTAACACAAAGCTCCCAACTAGCACAATAGGTATCTGGGAACGTAATTACGACTATTAAAATGACATGGGAACGTAGAAAGAACGTTCCTATTACCATTTTACTACCAAAATGGGGAATAATTTCGTGGTAATATTAACGGATCTGCCTCGGTATAT
>JARFOC010095931.1:0-13026 GCA_031763485.1 Osmoderma eremita | reverse complement strand
GCAACTTAGTTGCCGAAATACGTATCCAGGAGTTCTTCAATCATCGAGGTGGTAAGGGTATTTTTTATTTTTTAATAGACTTTTATGTAAATTTTGTTATCTTGTCTGACTATTTTAAATTTTACAGGATTCTAACTTTGAAATCATGGTATGAACATATGACCATGAGACGCCAAAAATACATTGTGTATAGTTATTTCCGAATTAACAAATGCAATGTTTTATTTACAAGAGACTTAAATAGAATAATTATTCCAAAGGATTTTCACCCCTTATCCATTTATGCCCTTAATAAAACAATGATAAGGGAAACAAAACTTAAACGCTCAAAGTTTAAGTAACTGCGAAGAATTTACTGATATGAGGTGTGACATTGTAATTCACAGAATGCACTTTCAACAAATATACTTGTGGAACCCTGCACTAATGGCTACTGTCCCTTTTAAGGTACTCCCTTATACATAAACGCCGTTTCCATTTCTGGAAGCACACCTGAAAATGATTTTTGCAAATACGGTTGAGCAGCCGTCCAACATTCATATGCTATTATAACATCAGTTATAATAGCATATCTTCCACTTGTCAAACGACAATTCCGGTCTTTTTAATAGCAATCCCTGAAGTAAATTTAAATAGCATTACACAGATCGGCTATTAGCTTCTGTTCAACAAATCCATGGTGATTGAAGAAACACACCAGCGTGGTCTTCAATCGTGGGCGCGTCATGCTTGCCTTATTAGGGCGCGGTGAATCCGAACGATTCCATAGCAGGCACTAACATTTTGCTTTTACGTCGTAATAGAGGCACCAAGATTCATCACCAGTAATTACTCTCATAAACAGATGCGTATTTGATGAAAGATCAGTCGCAACGTCAACCCGATGCTGTATCTGCTTATCCGTATGGATCTGAGATAAACAATTTGCAGATATTTTTCTCATACCCAATCCTTTAGTTAAAATTAGTCCACTGTTTCTGGATTGATCTTCAATTTTTCAGCTATCAGTAATAATAACAGCCGTCTGTTAAAATTCACGCCTGTCATTGATGCTTGTGGCTGCCGCTTCTGGAGTCATCTGTCATATCTTTTTGCCCATCTTCGAACCTCTGAAGTCGCTCAAAAACACTCCACTTTCTTATAGCATCTGCACCACTTACAGCAGTCGCCATGTTTTAGTACTACATTTTTCGATTTTCACCAAAAAATTGATATGACTTAAATTTTGATCACTCATTCTTACGCCAAAGTGTATCTTCTCAAGAGCTAACTAACGATTGACTCTATCAGCTTGACATTTGCACACATGTTAGCTTACACTTGTTACGTATATGACGGACACCACACGGATATTTCGGGAATTAAATTGTCCCATCTCGTATAGTAGGTAAACAGGAAAAATAAATGTATTGTAAAAACGAAATTGACTTCTACCGAGTCAAAATGAAGAAGCATTACATCTACGTTCCAATTTCTTCTAAGATCCTCTTCACTAGATTGTATTTTATGGCTTATTTTTTTTTTCGCAATCCTTTTTTTCTATCTTGCTTAGCTTATTTCTTTACCTAGTATGAAGCAAAATTATTTATTTAAATCTCTTCGCATAATATGGTTGGCCTCCTGTAGGGTTAAAGTTAAGGTTATTACATGGTATCATCATTATATGACACTTGCATTACAACACCCTGAATTATTCTAGCAGACACACTACGTAAGAAATCTTAAGCTTTTTTGGAATAAATTTTTGCAGTCATGATTTATGTGTTTATAGAGGAAACAATTCATTTGGGACAAGATTCCCTAAAAGTTACGATTTAATATTCAGGCCTTCCACAAAGAAACCACGACGTTTGTGTAGTGACTATATTTGAAGAAATTTTAATCTGTTGAAAAGCAGCCCACTCAAATCTGTTTGTATATTTAATAGGAAAGTAAAATATGAAGTTTACTTCAAGCGACCTCCTTAGGGACGTCTAGTGTGCTCGTATTTCTGCGTGAATAAGCAGCCGGATAATCAAATGTTTTCTTGGCTTCAGATATTTTATTTAGCAAGGGGAAGTATGACAGTGAATTACTTTCCTTAACATTTTAGCTATTAAGTACATTTTGGTGTCGGTAATAAGTACTGAATATAAAATGCGCGCTGAGAGCAACTCCCTTAATTACCTTGGTAAGAAGTTACACCGTAACAAAGAGTGGCATTAATGTTTGTCCTAATTATATATATTATTATTATGGATATATTTGGATGGAAAGCTCTTTAGGATAATACCATATTGGAAAACTTCATAATGCTAGTGTTAACTACCCTTCAGAGTTAATGTATCCGAAAATCTCGTCTGTATTAATTGGAATTTTATTTATTTTATTACCATTGCGAGTGATAATATATTGTTTTTTTTTTATCGCAACCCTAGAGGTTTGCTCATTCCTCGTAACAAACTTTAATGAGTGCAGTACTTATCAAGTACAGTACCATACGAAATCGGTGAATGTGAATGGTAACACAGGCCTACAATTAATTTTCTTTCTGCTGATTGTAATTTGTTAATGTTGATTTCAAATATCAAGTCCAATTTTCCCTGTGACGTCAGGTTTCTCGTTTATGGCATTTCCGTCTTGCCCATATACGAATTATTTAATATCGTTAATAAATTTAAAGGCTTAAATTATTGGAATTGAAAGACATTCCAAATACATGCAGGCCGTTAGCATAATGTGCCTAAAATAATTGCCTAATATAATACCTACTTCTCTAAACAATAAATAAATGGAAACCATATTATATTAAGATATAACCCATTAACCAATCAAGTCAAAGTATTACGATTTAATGAATTTTAGTAGGAAATGTTAATTTGAGGTATATTTAAAATCAAATAGCCAGGATATTAAATGTTAATTTAATGTGAACAGCAGTGAAGAAAATACATCATATCTACTACTCGAAAAAGTGTCAGTAGTGCAGATTCTTTTTGCAGCATTTGCAGCTTCATTGTTCCCATTCAAAAGACAAATATCAGTTTTAGTTAGGAAGTTGTACTTGGCTTACGGCGTGGCCAAAAGATAAACGACATATGTCTTTTGTTATGCCTATGATTTGGAAGGAACCACCAAATCATATTACCGATTGCTATTTTTGTCTAACAAATATAAGTGGTATGACTTTTAAATCGAAACATACTGTAAAATATCTTAATGTTCCATCTGCACTGAGACCAGTACCTCACAGTCCGAAATTACCTGTGCCTAAATCCCCACAAAACATGATACCAAGCGAAGATGAAACTGCTGATGATATCAAGGCAAATGGAGCTATGCTATGTTGGCAGACTATTGGACTATGGACGCTGAAGAGAGATATTTCTGATGCAAAGCACAGCCGAAAGTCATATATCAGCACGTTTTCCAAGTAAATATATACTTTGTTTAAATTTCATTGCTTTGTTACCCTGAGACCCTGCCTGATACAAAAATTCTGAAAACCGATTTGAAATAAGTGTAGAAGTACTACCAAGTTCACCCACTTTACCTCGTGGGACAAAATAAATCTGCAAATTTGTTCACCAATGCAATTATTCCTGACGTGACCTAAATCGCCATCCTTTTTTTCTATCTTGCTGACTTATTGGCTCTCTGTGAGGATACTTGGCATTAAACATTTCGCAGACTTCCATTTGGTTGCCCATCCTGTCCCCATAACCAATCATAATCAGTATCTCTATTCGTACTCTTTCATTGGGACGTAGGTACCATTAAAAAAATTATCGTAATAAGTTTTGCTAAGACAAAGTCACTTATGATATGAGTCAACTTTAGATTTTTTTCGGAAACAGTTGAATTCAGGTATGGAACGTGATACATAAAATATGTTCAGAATTTGACGTAGAATTTAAAAATGAAATAAAAAAAAAAGATCTGTCAAAACATGATTTTGGGGCAATCTGTAGACATGAACTAATCATCAGAAGAACGGTAACTAAAATCAAAAATCGAAGGGTCTGATCGTTTTTTCGAGAAAAGAAAACACCTGAATTTTAAATGAATTTATTCCTACCTTTACGTGCTCACTGTATGTAAAATTGACACCATTAAAGGACGTTAGACGTATTGATTTATATCGGAAAATGCTAAAAACTTATTTTAGTAGTACCATAAAAATTATGTACGTGCGTCCTCATTACGTGACGATCAACTTCTAGACCATTAAACTTATCCTAGATTATTTCGCTATGGAAAAGAAACTCCATTTTAAAATGATACCTTTAGGGAGTTCTTTAATACAGCTTAGTATGAATACCTTGGAGCGACCTTTATTTCTTATTTCTGTCGTCCGTCTTTCAAACTGTGGAAATCTGGGAAGATAATCTCATTTTCTCGGGTCCAGCCTAAACTGAATATAGTTGCGGTAAAACGAATTACAGTTCCGAATACATACATATATCCCTGTATCCTGCCGGGTTTCGGGCAGATTTTTCTGCTTTAGATAGATTATTTTGATCCCAACTTGTAATGCTTGAGAAGGCAATTTTGTCGCCTCCTATTTAGTTTTGTGCGAAAAGTATCAATGTTCAGGGAACATTTATGCGTACCCTATCTTGGGAACGTAGTGGGAAGAATGTCTATAAATTTAATAGTTATTGGTTTGGTATATCCGCTTTAGTTGTAATATTCGTTATATATAATGATTGATGACAATTAAATGCATCAATTAGATTGCTTTGAAACTCCGCATGTGTATCTTTAATTGACGTGGTGGCCTTGAATGCCTAATGGGTGTTAGTTGATCAATTAACCTATACTTGACGTAGATATATCATTTCAGGTAGCAGGGATAACATAAATATGTATATAGCAAGAATGTAGTATTGATCCCCTAGGACTAATTAAAGGAAAATACTCTCTCGCTCCTGGAAATTTTGCCAGCATTTTTTTTTGTGGTCAATTAAATGGAGTAATAAATTCTTGTGTTCATAAGAGTGTATTGATTGTGATTTTAAAATTAGGTTGTCTTCTAAAAAAGAAATAGAAATATGCGGTGTAATCCATACTTTCATCCATTTAATTAGAAACAAAATACTTTTTACGTTTCATGTGGTTAGATATTCTGTAATCCGATATACGAATAATTAATACTACGTTTTTTGTTGTTGTATATTCATATCTCTCAAAATCAAACGTTATCTGAATACACTTCAATCCTAGCAATACATCTAAAATTGTAAGTTTGTAGTGATTATCTAATATTATTACATTATTTTTCTAAGTATAACTATAAAATACCTTTTTATTATCTCCTTCCTTACTTTTACCTGAGCTTCCTTGTATACGATTTTATCATTTTCCTTCTGTGATGTCAAAAATGAAGCTTGGGAGAGTAATAAATTAAAGACTTATCTAGGGGACAAAAAGTATGGAAACTTATTAGAAAGATACGCCAAGAGAAAAAATACATTTAATATCTCCGATTACCCTGGATAAATGGGAACAATATTTCAAGGATCTACTCTCGGAAAACAGACAGGAGTTCAGAGATATTGAAGAAAAACAAACTTTAAAGTAAACGTACATTCGTCCCCAATTAGAGTAACAGTGGGCGAAGTACAAGAAACATGTAGGTTGCTAAAAAACTCAAATCTGCGGGACCTGGCGAAATTCCAGTTGAGTTATTAAAATACGGCACACATAACCGATACATACATCTGAGTAAAATCTTCCAAGATTGTATAAATGGTGCTGTAGTTCCTAAAGACTGGAAATTGTCATATATTTCCACCATATATAAAAAAAAAAACAGTAAAGGAGACTCTGGGAATTGTAGAGGCATTTCGGTCACGGATACAGTTAGCAGAGTATATGGAAAAATCTTGAAAGAGAAAATAGAAGAGGAATATAAATATGTCGGGGCCGAAGAACAAGCGGGGTTTAGGGCAGGCAGATCGACTGTAAATTACCTGCACTGCGTTACTCATATAATTGAAAGAAAGACCGGCTTCAATCAAGAAGTGCACCTTATGTATGTTGATCTACAAAAAGTCTATGATAGTGTACCCCTAAACCTCCTCTGGGAATCTCTGGAAAAATCAATAACAACAATTAATAACACTTAAACACATAAACTTTATGTAGATGTTGTAGCAAATAGGGAGAACCTCAAAGAGTTTCAAGGTTACCAAGGGCCTGAAACAAGGATGCTGTCTGTCCCCTACTATGTTTAAAATATATCTGGAACAGGCCCCCAAAACATGGAAAAGAATGCAAAGGAATGGGTATTCCTCTAAATGGTAATACCATACTTTACACATTGTGTTTTGCTGACGATCAAATTGTTATAGCCCAAAACCACGACGACTTGGAGTATATGGCTAGGAAATTAACAGAAGAATATATGAAATAGGGCCTAGACGTAAACATAAAGAAAACGAAAAGAATCCGTATTGGAGGTACTCCACAAGATATTATTTTAGAAACCGGAGAACAAATAAAATACTGTGAGGAATACAAATTGGGACTACACATAACACAAAACGGGGAATTAGATCGAGGAATAAAAGAAACATGCATATATGCAAGGCAGAAGAGCAATCGCTCTCTTGAATAGTATACTCTGCGATCAAAGGATTTCAGAACAAAATAAACAAAGAATTTATAACACAATTGCAAAGACAATCACTACCTACGGCAGCGAAGTGTAGCTATTGAAGGAAAGAACAGAACAATTACTGAACTCCACAGAAATGAATTTCTGCAGAACGGCCGCAGGAAGATCAAGGAGGCAAAGTATAACAAATACAAGAATAAGAGGTATAATGGGAGTTAAAACACGATAGTCGATGACAAAACAATTAATATGGTACGGGCACGTCCAAAGAATGACACCTGAAAGACTAGCAAAGTAAATATTATTATGGAAGGGGTCATCCGAGAAAGAGCTGGAGAGAGGGCATAGAAAACGAAATTAGAGGAAGGGACTTGCAGGAAGACCTATGGTGCGATAGAGAACAGTGGCGGTTAGGAGTCGGAAGGCAACGTAGAACGTTTTAAAATCGAATATATAAATAAATAACCATAAAATATGAAGTTCTAACGGTATATTCGAACTTAATAAACTTAACTTAATGGGGCATACAAAAAATATGGGAAATATAGATTTTAGGTCGTTCTTGCATAGGAAATAATTTCGTTGATTTTAAAGCAACTTACCAATTTCGCTACCAGAGTCGCTTTGTAGAAGCAACACGCAAAATGGTAGGTAACGGTAGGTAAGGTTTTAAAGTCGGGAAACATAATTCAATTGTTTCAACTCTTCCTACTTTTGAATTTTCGATGTTGCAATTGAATGTTGTAATTGAAACATAGATTAAAAGTTTTAAGAAAGGAAATGTTAGTTGCTGTCGGGGAATGTTTCCGGTTTTCTCATGTGATGGAGTGCATTTTCTATATTCAGGTTCGGTTTCGTTATTAAGATATTTGTATGCAGTTTTTGATTGCTTTAGAGATCTCGTCGATTTCAAATTTTCATTTTGCAATTACTGAGTGTTTTTCTTTTGCTAGTTAAACTTCAAATAATTATCTGCTATTTTTAGCTTGCACGTAGATTTTATGTCATTCTTGTATGTTGGTTTTAAAGCAACTTCAATTTTCTCTAAAAGTCGCTTTGTAAAAGTAATAAGCATAATACAATTGTTTCCACTCTTCCTAGTTTTGACTTTTCAATGTTTCAAGTTGTAATTGAGACATAAATTAAGACTCAAAATAAAGGAAATGTTAGCTGTTGTTGGAGAATGTTTCCGGTTTTCTTCGGTGATGGAAGCGTATTTTCTATATTGAAGTTCGAACTCGTTATTGCGGAGTCGGGAGGTCAAAACAATAATAAATTGCAGACTAGTGGTAGTTTCTTTAATCTTGTCTAAGGGTGGAATTTATCAAAGGGCGATTTTACTTGAGCCGAAGTGGAGTGATATTTGAAAGTCGTCTATTCCGCGCATCCAGTTCTATCATCTTGTTTATCGCGCAGCGTACGGAAATGCGTATAAATGTTCTCGTAAAAACGAAAGTTGTGTCTTAAATATCAATCTGATTTAGTTTTATTATTTCATGATTACGTTCTTAGGCGCTCTAATGTTGTAATTTTAGGTGAAATGATAAGTTTGATAGTTTATAGAATCCCCTGCTGGGCTCTAAATGTCTCTGGAGTTTTACGAATGAGTCATGCCAGTTGACGATACTGCGTACTGAACGGACATCAGACATTCCTCTGTCGTACATTGATGAGGGTTTGGTAGCCCGTGAGGATGTCTGTTGCTACACAATCAGATGTGTTGTGTTATCCCAACATATGTATTTTTAAATATATTTATATGCTTTCATTTTGAATAGTTTATAGTGTTGCTCTCCCTAAATTATTAGTAGGATTCTTAACGTAGGAAACATATTAATTGTACATATTAAGCGAAATTAATCATAAAATAAGTATATTAAGAAAAACAATCCTGTAAGGCACACGCATAATAAAATCAATGTCCAATTTATTATGAGTTTGATTGTCGATAGAATTTTGAAATTTGTAGATAAATCTATTATTAAGATTAACTGATATTATAATGTTAAGACAGTAGCACCTTAGCTGCTTCACTTTAATTGAACGGTATACTCTTAATAAATTCCTCTTCCAAATCTCTAGAGTCAACTGGATATTACTGGGAATAGTAACATACAGCAGATTACTAATATCGACATTCAGGAGATTTGAGAAATTGCTTCTTTAAGCTGGTGTTTACTTTATCGATTGATAGATAGCACAATAGTGGCCTGTTTATGAATTACTATTATATTATTGGATGACATTCTTCATAAAGGAGCATTTAGGATTCTTGTAGAAATGCTTTATTACTAGTTCAAAATGCATTAAAATCGAATGTTTTTGAATCAATAGTATGTATGGCTAGCGAGAACAAATCTAACACAGAAAACGAGTTATGAAATTAGAAACTTTGTATAGTTAAAAGAAGTATGACAAAACTAAAAAAGCCATGTTAATTAAGAACGTACAATCAATTATGGAATTTCCCACTTGTTATGTAGAGGAACTATATTTTAGAGATGCTGTTACAGGGAGGGTAACCCTGTTTTTGGAGATAATCTTAAGTTAGTCTGGACCACAGAGGCAGCATTAAACTAAGGAGAAAATACGCTTACACGTATAAACCGTTTTCCTACTATTTTAGGTAATTCCCAAGGTTGCTGTTTGCTTTTAAAGGCAACAAGGACTCAATGTCTTCAAAAGGATAACATTTAAGGAATCATTCCTTTTGTACTAAAGTAGTACTGGAATAGTACTATTAATAGTACTAATAGTAACACATGGAGTGAGTGCTTACTGTAGTAACAAAATTACATTGAAGTTTACGTTAAATTATGAAAACAGTATCATAAATATCTTCGGGTTTCTTTTCCTTATAATATTAAGATTCTGAAAAATGTTATAGAGTTATAAGCTTATTAAATATATCATATAAAGAAGTTCTGCCAGTCGTTGATTTGAGTAAAATTGTATAAAAGTTATGTCAATATCATAATAAAATATTCCAACCTCTGACAATTTCGTCATACTTGACTTCCATATAAAATAAAAAAAAGGAATTAATAATGTAAACAATGTACTTAGAAGTTTTCTGAAACACACTCTGTTTTTCATTTCACCTACAAAGTTTGAAGATATAGGTTAGGTTGAATGAAACTTTTCCTTTTTTTATTTTGGTCGACGCATATTGAGAAAGTTTCTTCTGTCCGCCATGATTCATTCCGTAACTGTCACTTTTTTTTTGCCGACAAGCATCATACTTAGAACGAAATCTTCTCAGACACATTTTCTTTCACTTTTTATATATGTAAAGTTACCGGACTGGTTCACATAAAATATGGCATTTTCATAGAAAAATATGAAACAAAAGTTATCACATGAAAATATATTGCTTTCGTGCTTTGCGACAAACGCGTATCTGAAACAATGGCGATAGCTCTACAACTGAATTTATATAATTCTTAAGGGAAGTGTGTACATTGAGTGTGTCAGAAGAGCTTGGAGGTTTAACAAACTTATTGCACTTCAAAATATTTTTTTTATAACTCCGGTCGTATCATCAATTGGAAATTAAATAAGTTACTATTAAAATTGTCTTTCTTGCTTTATGTGTCTTGTTGACAATCAGTAAATATTATCACATACCTTTGCTTTCAGTTCCTCTTTACTATCTGAATATCTCGATTACTAATAGAGTCATGTTAATCGATAAGTGCTTATGTATATAATTTTACCTTATTTACTGCATACATTGTTGAATACTTATTAGAAAAATTTGAATTATTGAGAGCTTTGAAACAGTGTGCACTTATTAACAGTGACATTTGTAATCGGCCGCTTTTCTAAGGAAAGGCTTTACTTCCCGTCGTATACGTAAATTAATGTCTTTTTCAGACAAAATGGGGTGAAATTGTGAAGCGGTTAGACGGGTGTC
This sequence comes from Osmoderma eremita, assembly GCA_031763485.1. Lineage (NCBI taxonomy): Eukaryota > Metazoa > Arthropoda > Insecta > Coleoptera > Scarabaeidae > Osmoderma > Osmoderma eremita. The sequence continues at coordinate 2,509 of JARFOC010095931.1, read as the reverse complement.
AAGCTAATCTAGTTGGATAAAGGAGGACATAAGAAATTGAAGTTAACAGTCCTTGTGATAGAGCCTTTGTTGGATTTTAGTGAGTAGGGATGCGAAATTTTAATCAAGTGTCAGTCAGCTACGCTAAGGTGGTTGTGGCGAAAGAAAGGACAGGGAAACATGTGCCTTGTCTCGTCTGAATTTAATTAACGATATTTTTGCTTTGACATGCGATAAGGTGTTAAAATGAAGTCCTAAGGTAGATAGTCTTTCTGTTAAATTATATATTAACAGTCTGATATTGTGTATGCGGATTGAATAAAGCATAATCTTACAAAATATTGAATATAAATCAAAAACTTTTAGTCTATTTACATATATATGCCAGAGTTAAAATTAGTTTCCACTGGTTAAATCCTAATCAAAGCAATAATTTATAGTTATAAATTGTAGTCAGTTTTATTCAAAAATATTTGGAACTAAGATTAAGTTATTAAAGTTGCAGATTGCATTGGTTGCGTTGAATCACATAACTTACACATCTATATGGTATAATTTTGCATGCATGCTCAGTTATTCATATAATGCTATATAATGCATTGAATTTCGTTGAGACCAGTTTTGTTTAGAGGAAATTTTAGAACGACTGTTTAACGTTATGGATGATAAACAAAATACTGATTTCGGAAATAAGGAAAAATAAAATTTTGTGGTTAAATTTTGAAAAAAATGATAAAAAGATTGTTGTCTTGTTATGACAAAAACTCTTTCTTAAACTCCATTGAAGTCGAGGAAAACTAGATGGCAAAAGAAAGTGACATCGTTGCACTATAGATGAGTATATCGATTTCGAGTTTGTAGGTTGAAATTTAGCAACTGGAAAAGAACCTATTGGATGCTACATACTGAGGAAATTAAGCAAGATTCACAGTGTTATTTACACATTTAAATAATTTAGTAGTGTGTTGCTTTCTCATTTTGAGTTAATGTTCACTCTGGTTGTGTTAGTATTTTCTTCCATTAATGCTACTAACAATAAGAATTTTATTATATTATATTTTATTATATAATGAAATACACTTGATTTGTTTCACCAATTTAAAGTAAAATATAAGAATTAAATAAAATATATTAATAAAAAAATTGACGATTACGGATTGAATCAAGGCGACAGAAGAAACTTTTTCAATATGCGTCGACCCAAGAGAAAGGAAAAGCTTCTTCAAACCTAACCTATATTTTCAAACTTTGTAGCTGGAATGAAAAACAGAGTGTATACCAGAAAACTCGTAAGTACATTGTTTGCATTATTAATTCCTATTTCTTGTTTTATAAAAAAGAATTCGTGAAACAAATGCAGTGATTTTCATTATATTAGTTAATTTATAACGTTTCACGAAGAACCTACTGCTACATCCATCATTAATAAGAATTTTATGTATTATGATGTTGTACCTAACTATATTTGCATAATATGGGCAAATAAAGATGCACCATTTCGACGTAATGTGGATTAAAAAACATTAAATATTATTAACTAACATTTAACTAATTTCTCTTGTTTTCTTTATAAGTTCATAATAATGCCCTCCTTATTTTAGGATACATGCAATTTACGGTTCTAATTAGTGTACATAAGGTATTAACTGATGTTTGCTTAGTTAATACATATATTCGGAAATGGAATTCCCAAAAAGTTTTTAAAGATTGTTTTTTTGTGCCATAATAAGGCAGCATTAACGAGCTTCTGGAAAATTAAGAAAATATCTGATTTGCACATTTGTAATTTTCGCCCTATTACATTTATGTTTACATTTTAGGTGGCTATTTATCTGACGGCAACATTTTGTAAAAGAAAAAGTTATGGTAAAAGTGACTAAAAACTAGAGTATATAAAAAGTCTTGAGAAATAAAGTGGAGATAAATTTTTTGGAAGTGCATTACGTATGTATTTGAAGTATATTGTATAATAGTTGACGTAATTATATAATAAATTCCGAATAGCAAGTCAAGATAAACGCTTACAAACCAGTTATGATTGGAAGATGTATGAAGGATTAAGAGTTTAAGGGAGTAGATGGACAAACCAGTAAGGCCTATAAATATTTTTGATAAACAGCCAAAGGAAACAAACTCCTGTCGCTTCTTATTTGTCTTCTTCAACAATTGCTGCTTAGAAATTCATGGAAATGTTTTTATCAAAGAAATGAACATGTTCTTCCTGCTCATGTATCAGGTTTGATTCACGTTTTCCGGCCAGCAGTTAATCCATCTTCTCTTCAGATTTTTGAGACGTCTATTTTCTGTGGGTTTATAAACGAGTACTTGTTTGGACAGTCTCTCATTGGGCATCCCCTTTACGTAATTAATTAATATATACTAAAAGGCGTATCATACACGTACCGTCGAAATGCGTGCTTTTAATACGAAATCCTGCGTAACATCTCCTCCCAGCAGATGCCGTTTTCGGAGCGGGCTTTATTTTTCCGAGATTGCGCGATTTTTTCCTAATAGAATGGCAATCTTGAAA
>JARFOC010095920.1:0-72060 GCA_031763485.1 Osmoderma eremita | reverse complement strand
TTTTTGTTATTTGATTTGCCCTTATTAAATATTAAACTTGTATAAAATTTATTACATGGTACATGAATTACTTTGCCGGAACTGCGCGACCTGAGTATAAAATAGAGTACTCATGGTAGCCAAATTATTGATTTATTTATTATTGTAAAAGTACCGTTACAATATCTACGATTTTAAGTAAAATATTTGTGAGGAATTTTAAGTAAGGGTACGACAGAGAGGCCATTTTGTACGGGTTCAATTTAAGAAAAAATATTGAAGATGCCGTGAAACAAGGTATATACGAGTACATTAAGTTATGTTAAGTTAGAAAATAAACAATTGTTGGTATCTTTTAAAAATATTTGGAGTATTTATCCCACAAGTAACCATGTACTTTCCAGTAAAGTTGTTGTAACATTACCAAAGTATAAACTATAATTAAGCAAATCTTTTAGTTTAGTGTATTTAGCTTAGTTTATTATATATTGATTTCATAGTGTTAGGAGTTCTGTTGAATATATAGTAAATATAAAATTACGTATTTACATAGTATATAGCTGGTATTTTTGTGAATGGAATATTAATTAATTACTGCTGTAATCTTTATGTTAAGCTGCAGATATACTTGTGAGCAAAACTCTTCAGAATTGCATTTTCTAGTGTCAAGTGCTAAGAATATTGTTTGAGAGAACATAAAATATCAGACAGCACTATCAGCGCTATACACTAGTAAGTACGACTTCCGACAATTTTACTCTCGGGTGTATCTGCACCCAAACTCATGTATGTAATTCTTCCCACAAGTAAGTACATGTATGATTTACCCCAAATAAGTACGAAGTTTATTCCAAGTTAATATCTAATTTGACATAAGAAAATACTTAATATGAAATATGCGAAATTATTAATTCAAGAAAGAGAGGCCCTTTTATGAGATATCAAAATTCTTGAAGTAATAACCCAAATTTCTTGAATAGATCTTTCTGGTAAATATAAGAAAACGAAGTACTTACACAGAATCAGCGCCCCAAGGTAGCCTAGTGCTTCCAACTCGGATGTGGTCCCTTGGGTTGCGTAAGCTTCTCGAGAATTGGTAGGCAACGTACGTACGCACCCTTAGTGCGTATATGCATAAACGTAATCTGTACATATACCGTCCGTAGCGTATTTATGGTAGGCAACGACCATACCACCTTGAAAGGACCAGTTCTCGTCCGATCACTGAAGTCAAACAAGGTCGGGCGCGGTTAGTACTTGGATGGGTGACCGCTTGGGAATACCGCGTGTTGTTGCCACTTTTTTGGCGTTTCTTTTTCAATTACTTCAGCCTCTTGTACTTCCCAGTACAGTACTATTCCAGTACCCAATCAAACAGAACTTTTATTAACTTAGTTTAAGAATATTTATAATGGGTCTCTAATAATGGTTACTTCTTCCAAGAACTATGTTTCTTATCAGAAAAGGAATTTATCTTGATATAAAAATCAATAGTATTGAATTTTCAAGAAATTGGAAATCCTCTGAAAACAATATTTTCTTGCTTATATACTAGGATGAGAATTACTTAAATTTAGTGAGTGTTACTTGCCTGTAGAAATTACTTCTCTCAGTGTATGCTAATTACTTCTTTGTATTTGCATTCTTCATGCTTGTTATGTTCATAATCCACAATATATTGCCTATTGCTAACAATATTTACTGATTGTAATTAATTTGGCCTACCCTATTAGATAATAGACATTATTATTAAGCAGATTGTTGCGGTTCAGTGAGCGTGACTGCGACTAATGAACCTAAACGATTCAGTAAGTAGATTATAAACGAAAAATTAGCTTTGTTCAAGTGGTGTTCTTTGTGGAGTGCTGCGTCAAACATCATTTTCCTTCGTAGATTCTGCCGAAAGAATTTACCGAAATACGTATCTGCTAGTTCTTCACTCTCAAGGTGGTAAGGGTATTTTTGTTTTAACGCAAAATGATTACCAAATTACTATTCATAATTTTTTCAAATATAAGAATTCCTTTTTTAAATGTATTTTGCAACAGTGTCTACCTGACATTCTTCTAACTAAATTACACCTACTTTTCTTGGATTAATGATTTACTTTATATTACCCTATTTGTATAAACTGTGTTATCGTGGAAATTGCACTTTTAAACGCTGAAGTGAAGAGTCTAATATCTTAATAAATAAATCTGTTTTCTTGCAATTTTTTTCCACCATAAACAACTTGGATAAATAAACGTATGCCGCTGTGTGGTGTCCCCTTTATTTCCTTAAAAAAAGAGCTCCCCAAAACACCGACAATGATAGCTTTGCTTTTACGACTGTAAGATAGGCAACGTTATCAGAACTCCGCGCCGCAGATGCCCAAACATTCCTTTTTCCTTTTTTTCCCTCCGGATTGCTTTACGACCTACGGAAAATAACTGTGGCCGTTTGCTTCGACAATTTTGCTGACCTCCGCTTAACATTACCATGTCTTTTTCACCCTATTCCAAGTAAAAAAGACCTACCGGATTTTAATAAAAAAATATTTTGATTTCGTCATACATTACTTAGGACCGTTACTTTTCGTAATAGTCCATAACTGAAATTAATTCCTTTTTCCATGTGAAATGTGTGAAATTTATTCATACAATCATACAACATTTAACAAATTAAAAGAATTCTATTACACAAGCACAAACGTTTGCATTAAATCGCGGGAAGTAAAAATGGGTTTATTTAAATTTTAATTGCAACTTTACGTGGTAAAATATACGATTTCAACTGCGCTATGGTTTTGATATGCGAAATGTATGTTTTTAATTAAATTTCTGCGCCATTTGCGCGTTTAGATAAACAACAAATGAGAGAATAATGGAGGAATAGGGTTAAAAAAAACTGGCGTATCTGGTGGTATTATAATTGTATCAATTAATATTGTACAGCGTAGATTTCTATTCTAGTTAGTAGATGGTCTAATCTAGAAAAAAAATCTAGAAAAAAACTTTTTGAAGTTTGAAAAAATGATACATGATACAATGTATTGCAATATTAGAACTAAACCAAATGAAGAATTAAATTTAGATACATATTTCGACAAATTAACAGGATGAGTTAATACAGGAGATAATAGGTCTAAGAAGGTAATCTGTTTTGTGAATTTTTACTAATTCATAGAATTTAGGAGACAGACCGTTATACGTCGTGAGCGATTTTGCCAATTGTTCTGAAATGAACCCTTCATTCTTTAGTTTTTTAATTAACATATTATGAATTCTTTCTATTTTTGACGTTGGATCTTTAGTAAGTTTTTTGTATGTGGCAGTGTCAGAAAGTAATTGGTCGGCTTTCGACGTGTACGTTTCTTTATCTAGTACAACAGTAACATTACCTAGGTAATGTTACTGGTGTACTGGTTGTGAATCCTTGAAACATAGTGGAGTTATTAGCGTTACAAGACTAGTTTCTAAATTACAAGTACTCCGTTATTTCTTTTCCAATTAGTGTACTTCAGTGTTAGCAACAACTTTAGGGTAATTAATAAAATTGTTAGACAGTTGAGAAATTTACATGCCAGTTTATTCAATATAATTTTTCAAATGAAATTATCACTGCTGATATATGATTTCATTTATAATGGAAGGTAAATGGAATAATAGATGTCACATTGCATATGTATTGAAGTAGATTTTTTCATTAAAAAAATGTGATTAAATTCTTTAAATATTATTTTACTGGTATATAAAATAATAAGATACGGTAGCTTGAAATAGTAAAACTCAAACAAAGATACCCTTACCACCTTAATGAGTGAAGAATTCTCTATACGTATTTCGGCAACTGAGTTGCCATACTTGTATTATAATGAAACAATACATTCTGAATGAAGCTATAAAACAAAAGCGACGTAGCAACCTATAATAACTGTTCTAAATTTGTAAATAAAAAGACAAATAAACAATAACTTTTAATAAAAAAGCATAACATAAGGTTTAATAATTTATTTATTTTTAACTATCTGTCCCTCACCACGCGTTGCTGTGGCCTAGTTAGCTTAAAATAAAAAGAAAACGAAAGCACGTTTTTACCTGTCACAGGTGAGACATCTATATATAAAAACACGCCCGTATTTCAATGCAACGTTGTGTCCAAATTTTAAAGTAATCAGTGAAGACATTGCATGTTTTTAAGTGTCACATTCCCCTTATTCCTTAAAAAAGGAATAAAACCGAATGAATTTCTTTTATTAAAAAATTAACTCTACGTAAATAAAGTTAAACGGTGGTCTTTGAATAAATGGAACTGGACAGGTATTGTTTGTATTTATCCTAATATGGATCCACGTTGATAACCGAATGAGGTTCTCCCTTGGAGTATTCGAAATGTAAAAAGTTCTAGCGTCGCGTGCTGGTTCTGCAAAATCTATTTAAGCTAGCCAAGCCAAGGAAGCTGTCTTCCTTTCTGGATGTAAAGTGATTCAAAGGTATATGATAATTTGTGCTCCTGGGTGGGCAAATGCTGTCTCGTTTAGGTACTTTCGAATACGTTTTTAAATTATCGCACAAAATACATGCTGGTATAGGTAGATATATTTATATAGCATCATACATCAACTTGTTCCTAATAGAAGTATTGCATACGGTTTTCAAAGATTTAAGATTACTGAAATGTCTGCAGGCTCGTATGAAAAAATCCAAAGCTTTAGCGGTATCGTAACACACAGTAGAGATGCCCAGCGTATTTCAACCGTATTGTTACTCATAATTCCAATATGGTTAACGCGATTTCCTTGATAAGGTAATTAAATTAAACAGGGTTGATGATCGTCATGTAATCATGTATCATTATTGAGAAAACCCCGCTTTAGTTAAACCAAATTTTGGGTTGACACGGCCAGAGTGATGAAGCTATAAAGATGATTTGGTTTCTAAAAGTCGGCCCCTTTGATCAAAAGTTGACATGTCGCAGTGATTTTATAAAAAGTCTTGATTCTTAAATATTCAGGATGTTACGTTTCCCACGGACAGCCTGTTTATAACACCCTTGAAATGAAAAGTTATTCTAAAATACTTGACAATTCTAACAATCCGAGATGTATGCGAAAATCTTCAAGTTAGTTATTTAATTTTCAAAAGCTTTAGAGAAATGTATGTAGATCTTTGTCTATCCAAAACTTTGGATCCATCCGGTAAGCCGGAGTCTGAGTGATTTCCAGAATGATTTTTACTACGGTCTAATTGTAAGTTGAGATAGCCAAATTATATTTTCGATTGAAGTTTTATAGAACTACAGGTTTGTATTTTCGATATCAGTCACAGGATCATTTTGTATTTCGTCACTTTTGAGTTACATGTATCGGTAATTTTATTGTAGCACCAATTCCATGATTTGGAATGTCTTCTTTTTTCAATTATTCCTAAACCCAACACGAATAAGATAATTTAGAACCAATTTCGAGAAGATTTAGATAAGCTTCCTTATTAATTCATCAAATTCCAATTACTTTGGATACATAATTATTCTTTAAGAAAAGAATGTCTGCATCTCACAGGATTTTAGGCATCACAGTTGATTCCAAAGAAGCCAAATTCCAATTAAGCTTTCGCGATTTCATCCGCCGGAGCTAACACTTCGATTTTCTCCAGTAAATAAACGAATCTATTGTGGTGGATACGGCCGGAAAAACTGAAAACCGAACGAATAATTAAACATCCTCCACTCTCACCCTTTCCACCCCTCGTCTACCACCACCTTCGCGGTAGCTCAACCGATCTGCAGTTGTAACGCTACGGCCACAAATTAATTTAATTCGCGGAGTAAACAATAGCGAATTAATTTGAGTCCGTAGCGAGGGATAGAGTAGAGGTATAGGGGCGAACGGAGTGAAAATAGCGTAGCGGTTTTTGAAGCAAACTATTGTTTAACGTGGCTTAGAAAAGTCGTACGTCCAAGGCCGGATTTCTCCTCGGGGATCAGGAAGATTATGGGCAAAAAGAAAACAGTGCTAAAGATGTCTGGTTGAGATGGAAGTGGGGGTGGGTTACAAGATGCGGGTCAACCAGCACGGACGTAACTGTGTGCTTTACGACACTTTCGTGTCTTTTTCGCATTTTTTTCTTCTCGTCTATTTTTGTCCGCGCAGAGGATTCTGGTATAGTTACATTTCTCTTATTCTTACCGTAAGGTTTATTTGACGTTTTAGGTGAGGCTGTAAAATTTCCTAGGAAATACCGTTCAACTTACCTAGCATGTGTACAACCTGTGAATCCTCCGTAACAACAATATCTTTTAAATTTTTACCAATTACATTGGCCAAGTCACAAATCTAATTTTTTTCGCAGTATTATTATAACGGATAAACTAATGAGAGTCCTTAACGCAGATGGGTGCCAACTGGTTGGGTACAACACCAAAACAATAAATAGTCTTTTCACTTCTTGTGAAGACCATGAGAGTGTGTATGTGGGTAAAACAAAACAATATCTCGTTAGAGGGTTGCAAAATCACAAACAAGATTGTTTCCCACATAAGGCTTCGGAAATGGAAAAGAGAACTGATTTAGCTCCGCGTCATTTTAAGTTTGGTGATGTTTTTAACTTTGATAGTGTTAAGATTTTCGATCAGGAAAATAATTTGCTTAAAAAATGTGAAACCATGTGAAAATGTTCGTTGTTGATATTAATGTTAGATTGTAGGGTAAGAATTAGTAAAAGGTTTTTTTTAAAGCAATGTAGATTATTTAAATACGCTTCAAGACATCCCTGTACCTCACATCTTTTAATATGTATTTGTATGCGTTTGTTTATCTCAGTCTTTCTTTATCGTTTTCGGTCGCTGGTCGGAGAAATATTAAATTTTAAATGTTAAATACTTATTCAATTCTTGACCGTCATGCGAACGACTGCCTCTGCACTTGCAACAGTGATATTTTAACTTATCACGTTTAATAATGTGAATGTATAGGTAGTGTTCAACTACAATTTTTTTTTCTTCTTTTTCCTTGGTTAGAATGTTGACTTAACAAAGTTTATGTAATGAATATCTACGAAGGTCACATAATTTAGTTATTAGGTATATATCGATTTTGTATTTTGATTGGAAAAGAATTTTTACTATGTTTATAACGGAAACATTATTTGTATTTGCAAAACAGAACCATGAAGAATTTGGTTGTTTGTGCAAAATATCAACTTTGGATGAATAAATTATTTGCTGGTGTATAAAGGGTTGCCATGGTAATAATGTGCAAACTTTATAGAGTTTATGAACGAAGACAACTTAATTGGTAGGGACATATAATAAGGAACGTAAGACCAGTAAAGCTAGTTGGGGTGCCAAAACCTATAGAAAACGAAGAAAAGCACGGAATATCCGGGATAAAGTTATTGGAGAGTGTTGTAGGAACGAGGGAGTAACTGGAATGAAACTAAACCCAAGCCAAAAGAGAAAAAAAACTCCAAATTTATAAGTAAAAGGCTATAGACCATCACCAATGTAGGTATAGTAGACGTCGTTACAGATTATATATACAAGTTGTCCCATAGTCTCCCTGTATATATTATTGTAATTTCGTCCCTGAAAATTGCCCATTCAACTACAGACTTACATAAAAGAAATGAATAGATAAAGTTTCGATAAGAAAACACACGAAAACAGGGTGGATTTGGTTCAAAGAGGACGAAGGATGAGTGTATATTGTTCGGATCGATAGTACGTAATTTATAGTGACTATAGTCGCCCGTTATGTACGGCAGTTTGTTCTGGGCCATATATCGACGGGTCAAGACCTGTTTGTCCAGCAGCGAACGCTCCGGACGTCGCGATGACTTTGTCACACAATAAAACTAAGTTGAAAGTCCAGATATATACGGGGAAGAATGGGAGTCACGGCGGAGAATCCAAGATGGCCGTCGATGGTTGATATGCTCAATAAAAATTTTTATTATATAGATTTAGTGAAGGAGAAAAGTAATTTACTCACATGAGAACTACTTAGGAGCTGCAAAGACTGGGTCAAATTCTATGTTTTAATACTTACCTGATTTACAAATTAATATTGAGCGAAATATAAAAACAAAAAAAAAACAAAAAATAACTAGTTATGAGCGCCTTCTCAATTTTATTCGCAAAGCTTTCCGAAAGGGAAGTGTTGCTCTGAAGCGGAGTGGCAATTTGGCTTCACTTTCAAACCCTGAATTACAGTTAAAAAGAAGGTTAGTATTTGAAACCTCCAAACCAGAGTTCCGCAAACTTTTTTATTCCACAGCACACATAAACCTATAGTTAAACTTTCCCGGCATACTTAAACTATGATGAAAACGAGTATTTTTTATGATTATGTTTTTTCAACAAGACAATAAAAAATAATAAATAAAGAAGAGAAAATAATTTATTATTCTTTAGTTAAAAAAATGACGTATATAAAAAATATATTTAAAAAAATATATAAATATACCTCTGAGATCACACAACACGTCTGATTGTATAGTTCCAGGCATTCCTCACGTACAGACAGCTGTTTCGAACTCACCTAGTCCTCATCAGTGCACGTCGGAGGATGCCTGTCGCTCGTTCAATATTCCGTATCGTTAACCGAACGTTAGCACATGTCTTTAAGGAAAATCCCAGAGACATCTAACGCCCAGCCGCGGATTCATGGAACAATCCCATCCGATCCCATCAATATGTAAAAATAATTTTTGGGTACCTTCTTTGCGCAAGTGTTTTCAAATTTAAGTTAAAAATACCCCTTACCACCTTGTTGAGTAAAGAACTCTGTATACGTATTTCGGCAACTAAGTTGTCATCCTCAGCAGAAAATCACGAAGGAAAATAATGTCAGACGTAGCACTCCGAGAACAATCCTGCTCTTAGACCGCCACTATCAGCATTGCTTTTTCCCGCTTTTTAACCTCTATCTTATAAGGAAGATATTATTTTTTTCTGTAAAATTAATTTTTTATCCTCAGAAAGCTGGTGCGAAGACAAGTTTACGATAATCTTGGAATTGGATTTGTTTTGCGGTTTTCTTCATACAAGATTATTGAATTATTATTTATTGAATTTGCAACATGGATTGCGCCGGTTAATTGGAAGGTAACTCTGTGATATTATCTTAAGTAAGTTTCCTATTAAAAAAATGATACATATATTATCTTAAAATTAAATTCCTTAAATTGCATATACACGCGCCGTTATACTTTTCTAACCGGTTGGAAAAAATCTTCCTATTGCGACGTATATAAGGGCTTTTACATTATTTCATATTAACTTTGTCTAAGAGGTTATGGGAAATTACGGAGATTGTTGAAACAGCTAACTTTATACTTTCGAAACCTTGTTCTTATAACACAAAATCTTAACTTCATCACTGTGTGTATCTCATTACCAGAATAACTTACCAGGTGGGTTGCCTGGTAAGTTATGCTAGATACGGAAAAAAGGATTTCTTAAGAAAATAGATTCCTAAACAAATACATAAATATATACGGAATTTTATACTATACACTATTAACCTGTTAGTGGAGAGCCGTCAAACCAGAACTGTTGGCCGCCTACCCAAATCAGCTTGACGGAGCGAGGTTCCTAGAAGGAGTTGTAGCAGGAATACTCTCTCTTTCTCTCTCTGAGGATCTTTGACATGATTTGGTGTTAGCCTAAGATATATATCAATCTAGTATTCCCCATCACGTGAGTAGTATGTTAGGGCATCAGCGCGCGATAATAGAAAAGGTAAAAAAGGGAAATTTATCTATCGTAACATACGACCCCGTTAGAAATGAAAGAAATTACCTGAATGCATATTCACAGTACTGGATCAAAGAACATTTAATGCAATTAAACAATTATTGCTGAAATAACTAACTGAAAATTCAACTGGGCACAAAAATTCAATCCCACACTATTTGTAAAAAGCTTTTTTCATTCTATACATGCCATTCACAAACAAATAAATCACTATAGGCCATTGCACTAATCAAACATTTAAGAGTATGAACGTCAATCAATGTCTCAAATTAAAGGCTAGCTATTTCGCAATTTGAGAATTCTAAACGTAGTATCAGTTTAGAAAACGGGTCCAGTGTTCTAAAAACAGAAATGAAACTAAAATTGGGACCGAGCATCACGTTTAACATGTCGTCCGTGTCGGAAAGGCGAGAGAAACGAAATGCCTGATTGACGTTGACATCACCAGCGAATTGTTGAATGAAGAATACACATTCAGTATTCTGGTGATATGTTAGGTATATTGCCAAAAAAAGAATGAGTGAAGATTTTATTCTTTGCTATCAACTTTATCTGAATTTCAGGCAAATTTTGTTTAAATTCTATCATTCAATACTGTTCTAAATGTGGTTGTTATAAATATTTTATGCATATTGAAATGCATAAAATATCAAAAATATAAATTTTAATCTGGACGAATTTTCAACAAGCATATAGATATGATTGACAGGGGTATAATCCTCTATCCTTGACCTCAGAACATTTCCATTACGCCATTAATAATTCATTTGGGCCTCGCTTTAGCGTAATGTATGAATAAGTTTAGGGTAAAACTCGAAACAGCAGGATCTAATGCTGCGGGGTCTCGTCACCGCTAGCGCTGTTAAGATACGACATGGAGGCCCGCTATTGTCGCTGTGGACCCTCCTTTATTCTCTTTGCAGACCTTTAGTAACTTGAAGGTCGGAAAACTTACAGTTCCTCTGAAATTTATTTTAGTACGGTATGCAAACAAGCATCAGATAAGGTTTTGAGCGTGTGTGGACTTAAAAGTTAAAGGGATTCTAATTCTAACCTATTGCTTTTTGTTTTGTGTATGTAATTGGGAAACTTCTAGTCTTAAGTGGGGATTTAGAGGGTCATGCATTAGTGTGGCAAAGCTCGATATATCCGTTATCATATAAGATATCAAAAAAAGTAATTTACGAAAATTGTAGACCGTCTTGAACTTAATGTTTTAAAATTATTTTCATACATACAGGCTGTTCCATATCACCAGGGTGAACCAAACATATGTTTTCTTAAATGGAACACCCTATATTTTATTTCAGATTTAGATTAAGCTCATGCCTCACACCCCCAATATACAATTTCATTGCATTATACAGCGTGTTTCATTAATTATGGTCAATTTTACATGCAAATAACTGTGAGTTCGAGGTCTTGTATACTGCAAGCGACATAGTCTTGCTTTTTATAGACTTTGTTATAAAACTAGGCCAACGTCGAAAATCTATACTTGTAAAAAGGACTGCCTACAATTACTACGGATATATCCTGCTTTGCCACATTAATGTGTTACCCTTTATATGACATTAAAAAACATTGGATCATTTTTCGTTAGTAAAATGAGATCTATTTCCTCAACTTATTAAATGACCTTGAAGCCCAGATAATTTTTACTACTTTCATTTGCGTTTTTGGCGAAAAATCTGGTAAAAGTTTGAAAGCTTGGAAGGCCATAGGTCAATTGGAAAATGGAAGACCGTGGTGTGAGCCAAAGCATAATTTCTAGATTTTGAAATCTTTTTTGCCTGGGGTAATGATCGACGAAGACAAGGCAATGCCGGACGATATAAATAACACCAAAATACGATCGATAGCTGTCGCAGCAGAGCCCCTAGAATATGGGCTAATGAGCATATTCGTTGAGGAGGCGCCTCAACATTAGTATATAGGTGATGGTGTAATAGTACGGGCCTGGATAAGCACTGTAACGTAATCAAACCCCGTTGTATTATTGCTACTGTTTATTACTGATCAATTACTATTATAGACATGATCAACCAAATAAATGTAATTACAAAGATGTCCCTCAGCCATCAACTCATTGCCCGATCACGTGTGGTTGCCTGGCTAGTTGCTCTTAAGTTACAAGCACTTCATAGAAAATACAGTTTTCACTGGCCAGTGATATTGTTCTTCCATGCGCAGCAACAGTTGGGGACAATTCATTTTTATCGAGCAAACATCGTGAGCAGCTGGTTTCGTGAAATTGGTATAGCTAGAATTGAGTGGTCAGTCAACTTCCTAGATGATAATCCAATGGAACATGTTTGGGAATGTTTTGCTGCGCGAAATATACCATCAAGAATGGTTCAAGAATTACAAGTTGCTGTTGAGGAGCCTTGGGATATGGTTACCAAAGAATTGCTCAATACTCAAATCCAGGCCATGCCTTCAAGATGCCAAGCGGTTTTGGGTGTTCGCGTGTTGCGCGCGGAGTGATACGCGTTACTAATTCCTTTTTTTTTTGGTAAAAATTATTGGCTTAAAACTTCTGTAAAATTGAATATTTCGATATTTTTTCTTATATTAACAATTCAACATTTCATATTCCCCCGGCAAGATCACACAAACACTGGTTGAAATTTGCCTTACAGGTTTACCTCGGGAAATTGTACAACATGTCGCCTCACCACCGGCGGATCTCCCAATTAAACTAATTTTCATTTATCTGTCAACTGTAATCCAAATTTCGTTACAGCTGGCGCGCTAATCATGCCAAAGTTCTTCCCCCCAAAATGTCACCTCTAACACTAGTGAAGTTTGTCGAACGACACGCACGTTGTACTTTCTACAACTGGCATTCTACTAAGCGATTATATTAGTCTTGCAGGTGGTGGCTGGTTGCACGTGTCTCTATTCTATTCTACCAGGTTGCCGATGGCTCTTATAGTAATTGCTTGTATTGCAAATAGCCGCGGGTGGATCTGTTGAAACGGCAGAACTTTGGTAATTGAATTGTTAATTATGCATGCGCTGTGGGTGGGGCAGTGTTTGACTTATTACCGTGTTTATAATGGTAGTGGTGGGAATATGCGGTTGTGTCAATAAATGAAGGTAATCCGTTATCATAATGTATATTCTCATTTTTTGTTAACTCTATTTATTCATAATCAGAACATCGTAAACGATCATAAGTAAGTAATATGAAATAATTTAATGACACGTTCACTAGGAAGTGTCACGTATCCATCCAATAAGATAATCTAGAGTGGTTGTTTGACCATTTCCTTTTACATCGTTACGTTGATATAGCTCGCTGCAAATTGGTTGGAGTGATTTTGTATTCTGGAGACATTTTTCCAAGCTCTCGCTTTGCATACTTTTTTTTAAATTACGGCGATGTCAAGATCTGCAGGAGCTACTCTAGAGTTTACGCTGCCCTATTCAAAAGAAAAGAATATCACCTTTTTCATTATATATCTGGATTTAATATTATGACTACTTAACAAAATTGCCGTCCCTGAGTTTGCCGCTCCGAGCGGTTACCCTGGAGGTTTGCATGTAAAATATGCATTTGCTGTAATTCTTAGTGCTCATGACGAGAATTTGCTGGAACCTCCCCATAATTCGACCCCATGTTGGTCTAATGGTAGCCTTATATAAAAGAATTTTGATTACCAACATTGATGAAGATTTGTTTCCAAATAAATTAGTACATACTTCTCATTTCTTTCTCTTTCTACCACATATTTTTGTACATGTTGATTTGTTATCTAGGTAAAGACCTAAGTATCAAACCTCGTCTACTCTTAGAATCTCGATATTATTCAGAAACAATGGAGGGTCTTCCTAACGTCGCGAAAGGTTGATAACTTTGGTGCTTTTGGGATCATCTACTGTTACATTGATGTTAGAATATCCAGATTAAACTGTAGTTTTGTAGTGACTATTTTCGCATCATTGCGTTGACAAAGATTATTCTATCATCTGCATCTAGTCTAGTGGGTATGTCAACCGTAAACAACTTGTACAGTAGGGTCCCAAGGTGCTACCTTGTTGTATTCTTGATCATGCGAAAAACATCAGAAGTTTCTGTTCCATGTATTTCAACTGGGAAGTATATATTTAAGGAATGTGATTTTTTTAAAGTAGTACTCACCGCATGTTGATTTTGTAAAGTTGACCTGGGCGCCACATCTTAGCATAGCCTGTTGTACGAGGGATGTCCGGTTACTAAGTTACATTTGTAAATTACAAACAGACTAACTTTATTTATAGAAATCAAACATATAGTAAGTAAAAGCGTGAGCTGTTGGCTACTTTTGAACACAATCGCCGCCAATGTTAAGGTACTTATCCCATCTAGGTACAAGCTTCTGTAAACCCTCTTCGTAAAAGGTCCAAATTTGTAAAATACTGCCGTACTTTCTCTTGAACCTCGTCGTCGTCTTCAAACCTTTTACCCGAAAAATGAGCTTCAAACGGCTCAAACAAATGAAAACCAAAAGGAGCCTGGTCTAGAGTCTCATCCATTTTCGTTGCTGATGGTTTTATTTGCATGCAAGAAACGAATAACCATTCGCACTTTAACTTGGAATATGTTTCGATCAGAACTGACATTGTGCGGCTGTCACTGCACACGCTATACGGAGCCTAATGCAATGACAATAGCGATCTATGCGGTACATAGGCATATCACACCGTGCAATTTCAACCTGATTGGAGCGAGGTAGGCGGTGTGTCGCGCAAACGTACCTTAGTAACCGGACATCCCACGTACACACCAAATATACTGCGATGTTTCAGATTTTCCATGCTCAAAATTTTGAATAATATATAAATTTCGATTCTTTTTTATTTATGTCAAACTGACAAAAGCCGGGCAACTTCGGAATGACAATTATTTGACACTCGCTATACGAACATATAATTTCAACGAATGAATTAAATTATCAAATACCTTATGTGCTACCCTTTGTATGTGTGTGTGACGTGTACCACCCTATTCTGTCTTCCTGTACCCTCGACACTCGTTCCAGTCCTTCCAAATCTGTCTCACAATACCCTCCCAATTACCCCTTCTTTTGCACTCGTTTTATTACTATATTTTCTTTATTCCGCTTCTGACTTTTACAATTTTTTATATGTATATTTCAATCCGTTACTCTCGTAACCATGTCAAATATTCCTTGTCAGCATCACCACGGTAATCTATTATTATGTACTGTACTACGACGTAACTGCTACTTCGACGGTTTCCAAACTATACTAGCAGCACACGGCCTTCCTCGTCGCCTTCCAGATTCTATGGTAGCAACTTGAGCTCGATTAATTCCACTGCCTTGTCGTTCCTCGTCCGGTAGACCCTTGAAGTAATGTATGAAATTCTTCCAAACCTTCTATTATGTGGTGGTTTGTAATATGTAATCCTTTTATGTTAATTTACAATATATAAGCAAATACAGACAGAGTCCGCCTTTATCAACTCAGCGTCGTATATTAATGGAAACTCTAATATTAAAGTCAAATAACAATCGTATAGATGGCAATCTTTGATAGTCAGCTCCGTTTTGATGAACAGGTTGTAAACGTATGCAGTGATACTCGGAAATTGTTAGGATATTATTCGCGCCTGCAGAAACTTTACCAATATTGACACCATGATTAGAATGTACACAATCTTGATTCGTAGTATGTTGGAATACTGTATCGTTGTATGGGCTCCTATGTATAACAAATATATTAATTGGATAGAATCCGTTCAAAGAGAATATTTAAAATACCTCTTTTATGTTAAATACAGAAGATATATTTAGCTAATAATTAGTCAGAAATATAACAAACTTTTTCGATAATTGAACAATTCCTTACTGAGGACTTCTCTTAGAACCAAACAAATTATATTAAATAAGGAACATTCGCATACTAAAGCGGGACTCAATAAAAAAAATTTATGATACATTCTCCCTAACGTTATTGACTTGAATTTACGCTATCCCAAGAAACAAATGAATTTCAATCACTGCCGATGGATACAGCAAAAGATCTTTGTACTTCCCCTATCTACTGCCGTACGCGTCCAAAGGATTCCGATGTTATTTCACGGCAGGGGGTGACACCCTACCAACCACATTCCCTAGGGAAGTAAATCTGCTTTTACAGCTTATCGAGCAAAAGCACTGCTTTCCCTTCTCGCTGTGCAGAAGATGAAAGCATGTCAAAAATTATTTTGAACGTTATGCGCCTGTAAGCAGGTGTTCTTTTGAGCAAAATTACTTTCCAAATATGCGAGCGTTTACGTTATAATACGTAGGGATTAAAAGATATATTAATAAAGATTTATTTTGCTTTCATCAGCAGTATTACATTTTCAATATTCAAATATAATATTCACATTATTAAATATAAATAACAAAGTGCAGGTACTAAGATATACCATTAAGCTGAACTATTGATATAACCTTTTATTAGAATTTCATAACTAGCATCTAATACTTATTATAGTTTAAGTAAGTATCTCCTCGACGACAAAGTTTCACCACAATATCTCCTCTTAGATCATGCTCAAACCCATAAAAGGTAAGCGAAAACAAGCTACATTTATCGTCCAATTTTCAATTATAATAAATTATACTAGACTTGCCTTTTACTAGATTGAAGAACGTGTTCCATTATCCTAGATAGTTCTTCGGGGCTTACTCTACACGCCCAAGGTATATCGACGATCTGTGGAGAATTAAGAAGTGAGGGGAATAACATATTTCTTTATTATTACAGAATTATTGGAAGGGCGGATTTATGATGAAAATCACTCCACATTAAAAGTAAAAAAGCGACATGAAAAGTTCGTAGTTCAAACAAAGGCTGTATTTAGTTATATTAAATTCTCAAAATACTGGTAAAGAGATGTCGTCTGTTATTTCGGATTTTAATGGTAGGATCAAAGCGCGTCCTAAAGCGTCCTAAAGTGCGTCAGAAACCTCTATGTAATAGCATATCTGCTAGTTTAAACAATAATAAATGAGTTAAAAACTAAAATGAGCTAAAGACCCCATTATATTTCCTTTGTGTTATTGCGACGAGATTTAGACCGCACCATTACACGATTAAGCATTGAATAATGGTTTGCTTCCAGTAGGAATTTTTGTGGCCTTTGCCGAACGTTTAATTATGTCAATCATGAACGTCTTTTTGATTCAGCTTATTATAATATTTGTGGCATCGCATGTTTTATTTCGTATCTTACAGGCTAGTTCAATTCATTAAAGTGTCTTTTAAAACTACAGATCTAAGTAAAGCTTTTTTTCATGTCTTCCTGTTACCATTACTATTGGAGTTACCCAAGGATTGTTTTATTCATTCAAAACTCTGTACTTCTTCGTAAGCTGACGCAGTGGTTTGACTTCAGCAACTTAGCGGTGAATGTAGCCAAAATTAATTATATGCCTCCCAACTGTACACGTTTAGAGTGTCAGACAACTATTAATGACTCTGGAACAAAATTAGTACATGCTGCTACCAAATTCGAAACTAAATATATTTGATCTATTTTATAAGAGATTTATGTTAACCCAGCTATCCTAGTTCCTAGAGCAGTTGACCCCCAAGAAAATTCGCAATGTAAATATTATAGAAGTAATGCTTATCAACCATCAATTCAAATTTAGAATACATCATTCACTGAGGTACCAGTATCATCTTTTTTTATATCTTGCAAATTAACATAAAAATATTACACATTACACCACACAATAGAAGGGTTTGGAAGAATTTCATACACTATACCACGGGTCTACCGGACGAGGAACGACGCGCCAGTGGAATTAACCGAGCTCAAGTTGCTATCATAGAATCTGGAAGACGACGAGGAAGGCCGTGTGCTGCTAGTATAGTTTGGAAACCGTCGAAATAGCAGTTACGTCACTGTAAAGTGCATAATAATAGATTACCGTGGTGATGCTGACAGGGAATATTTGAGATGGTTACGGGAGTGACGGATTGCAAAATAATAGACAAATTGTAAGAGTCAGAAAAATAAAGTTTGTGCGCGGAATAAAGAAAAGATTGTAAGAAAACGAGTCCACACTTCTGGAAAGTTGGAAGTTCGTATTTATTGTTGTAGTAACATTTTCAGATTATATTTTCAATAAGTACATCTTTAGGTTTTTCGATATTATAGAAAGGTTACAATTTCCTGATTAAGTCATATAATGAAATTAGCAAGTGTCAAATAATTGTCATTCAGAAGTTTCCAGGTTTCTGTCTCGCCATAAATTTAAAAGAATACAAATTTATATATAATTTAAAGTTCATTATTAATTAATTACGACTTTGAAACATTGCATATTGTGACGTCTTCTCAGGTGATGCTCCAGCTTCGACGGTTATGTTATGATTTATCTATCATACAATGAGTACAAGACAGAATATAGGGGAATTATGATCGATTTAATTATTATTTCTTGTTTTGTATTAATAAATTCTTTTATGTAGTGAGACAATTTTGGAACATTTTTCTATACCACAGCACAATAATAATAATTCAATAACTTAAAACTATTATACTGAAACGTCATCAAAATTCGTCACCTAGTCAATCCTGTATAAGAAGGGAAAGAATTGCATGAATTATTATGATACTACACAATAGCACAAATCAAATTTTAAAAACGTATATAAATATAAAATTAAACTGTTGAATTGATCTGCTGTTGTACTAAGAATTAATTATAATTATAATTTTTATAGTACATTGTTGTAGTACCACGTCATCATGTTTACCAATACAGAATATCCTACACATATTATACAGTATTATACGAGTTTACCCACAGGAAAATACGATTACTAAATAAACTCAAATTTATCGCTCCGAATATGTCAATAAACCAAACTAATCGTCACCGGTGACACATCTGTAGAGACCTACTGACATATTAATATACACCGGACTTCATTAATTCAGCCAGAGTATTTCTCTATTCGACAGCAGTGGCCAAGGGTATCCATATCTCATTTTCTCGCGGGACCTGCCTGCTAAAACGTTACGTACGTTGATACGACACGAAAATTCAATTAAGAAGGCTCGTTGCCAGAGATTAATTTCAACTATTCGTCGTCACAGTTGGCTCCAGAATCATTGAGTAGTAAGTATCTTGAGATTAAGTTGTTACTGCTACCCTGTTTACATAGTTTATTATTCATTAGGATGGGGAGTTGAGTCCAAAATAAGATTTGTGATCTTAGAATGTCTTATGGGAAATTACGTAAATGTTTTAATACGTTGGTAAAGAATAGTACGTTAAATCGGTTAATTTTTTGCGTTAAAATTATAATGTTAGATGAGCTACGATGGGAGGTAGATAATTCTGGGCAAAAAATTAGAAATTTTTTTTTTCCAGGTAATTTTTTTCAAGTCTAAATCTCTTTCTGACAGCTATTCCTTCAAATTCCGAAATATATAATAGGTAACAGGTCTAAAGGGGTGAACCTGGTGAGTATGGGGGATACCAAAAATTTTGCATCGTGGTTTCGTCAAATATTCAGTAACAATTGCAAAAAAATGGGTTAGAACCTTTTTTCTATATATCTTCTCCTGAACGATTCAGCAATGTTGCATAATATGGCCCCTTTATCATTTATCCTCTCCAAAAGATCAATAAAGATGATATCGCGAAGATCCCAGGAAGCAGTGACCATCACTTTTCCAGCTGATAGAACTGTTTTCGTTTTCTCTGGATTAAATTCTCCAACTGCAGCCCATTGCTTCCTCTTCCTTAGTTTCAGATTGGTAATAATATATAAAATATCTTATGAAGTAACACCACTAAGACTTTGAAGAAGAAAAAAGAATTAACTAGTTGCGGACAATAATTCTATTCTAAACGTTTGAGGACATTTCTGGTTGTTGGTGATTTTCTACCATTAGGAATAATAATAATGAAAGCGTTTTGAAACAGTAATCCTAATAGTAAAAACAATAAGCACAATTAAAAACACTAAATAAGCCAGAAACAATTGCATATGGGGCAAGTAGTTATTATTGTTACTTCCACAACCTCTTCTACCATTGGTGTAGAGGTGATAAAATTTCTCCATTTAACTCTGTCCTTTGCCACGTGCTTTTGCTTGAGTCCAGCCCATTCCTCATTTTTTCAAATTATCCGCTACCTCCGCTTTTTTTCTTGGTTTCCCCTTTCTTCGTTTGTTTGTCCGCTTCTCTTGTTTTCTTTGCTGTACTTTCATCCTTCATACGTATTATGTGTGCAAATCATATTAGTTGTTGTTCTTCTAGTTCGTCACGTTTAAATTTCCTCATTTTATTTTCATTGATTTTATTCCATTCACGGACATCTGTCGCCGTCTAGCTGGGTTATCCTAGTTGCGCAGATCAATACTAACGATCTGGCTGATATCTATCTGTCAGCGTTCCACTAATTCTTGTTAGATGGCGCGAGCTATTTCTAAACAAATTACGATTTCTGCCTGAAAATCTCGTTCTTTGTGAAATTTACAGCCGTTGAGAAGAGTTGGGTGCAATTAAATTTTGGCAGTTAAGTTGTGGCAGAGTTGCCGTTTTCGAGAAAATTGCCACGGTTAGTAAATTGGGATTTTGATTATTGCTTCCACAATCGCGAAGAGTTCGCAGGGCGTCGTTTAGTTTGATGGAACAGTCATCTTCTTATGGTAAGATCTGTTTAAATACCGATCGACCACGTGTGTCGGTAAATTGCGTAGTTTACAATTTAGTTTTGAATTTCTATTGTAGGCTGTCCATTTTGGAATATGTATGTCTACTGTCTATTTTGGGATACTGTATATTTTTGGGATGCAATTGTCTATTTTAGATTATATTTGAGTTATACAACTGCTCCCTTTGGATTACTTTAAAACTATTCAGTGGAATACATAAACGTTTTATTGGAACTGTACCGCTGCATTGTTATTCCTTGGTGAATTTCTGCCGTTAAGTCGGGAAGGCGCAGAAGGGATCCTCTAGGATCAGTTGTCGAGACTATTGCCCACGAATTAACACCCGTAGCTCCGATTAATCCCGAGGTCGGACTGTCCAAGCGTCCACCTTTCGTTCGTCTGCGAGTATCTTTCCAGTGGAGGTCGCCGACTGCGACAGAAGTCCTCCGAGAGATCCATCGACAATACCGATAAGTACCTCTGATATTTTTATTGCCTCCTCGCGTCTCGGGTGTTTGACGGTACCGTTTTGGTCTTCAGCCTTAAGATTTATGTTTTAATATCATAGTTTTTAGTAGTTTTAACGTAATTTTAAACCTTCACACGAACTAGACTGGCCTCAGCCGCTACGTTTCTTTCAATTTCCTTAATATCAATCTGTAGCTTATTATTATCGATTAATATCTTTTTATTTTATCGCTTTTTAGTTTGTCTAGCATTGACGCTCCCGCAATTTGCCTTCGTATTTTTTGTTGAGTTGATGTTATTTTCTGTATTAGTTTTTTGGTTAGCACCCACGATTCTGCGCCAAACGTAAACATAGGCAGTAGGACAGACAGATGAATTTTTACTTTTGTTCTCTTCTTTACTTCCTTTCTGTTGAAAAGCACTTTGTGTAATCCTTTGTATAGTGAAATAAATTTTTTAATTCTGCTTGCTGTCTATTCGTATATTCTTCCATCTGGTGTTGTGATTGTCCCTAGGTTCAAAGTGCAAGGAAAAGAGACAAGGAATGTAAATATCCTTACCTCTTTTCCTTGCACTTGCAGTTGCATTTCTTCTGTTTCGTTTGCTATTTTCATAATTTCCATCTTCTGTGTATTTATTTGTAATCCATATCTCCGCGTATCTCCATTTTTCTATTTTGTTTTTGCAAATATTAGGAGGTCGTCTGCATACATCATTATTATTGTATTATTGCATTATTGTATTATTGTGTTATTATATTACAGTATTATTGTAAATAAAATAAAAGTTTAAGGTGTGACAAATTGTTTTGAGGTTTTTTTCGACCATAACCTCCTTAATATGTACTTAGGACCAAATGTTTATAGGAACATTTGCTCACAAAGTATTACTGGTTATCACACATGTAATATACTTAGGACACTCATTTGTTCGAAGTGATGCCTACAACGGTTTAGTCGTTCGCGTTTTTGTTCATTTGTCAGTAAACTCGGCACCTATCTTGCTGACAATTTTCTCAAACGCAAATATTCGTGTGAAATATTGTGGCCATTTGAGATCCTTACTATCTCCTAACGTTCATCACGGTATTATACATTTTCTCTGTAGTTGTGACTACGACAAACCGGCAAAAACGTTCGTATGTGATCATATGACCACTTCGAAAATTACCAAACCCAATAAACTGTGATGAAGTGGACTCGCCATAATATTTATTCTGTTCGGTTTCAGTTTCTCGTACTGTTTTGTCTTTCAATAAATAATATTTCATCACTATGCCAAGCATCTCCTTCCTCCATTGTACGCAAACTAAAATCCCAAAATCAGAAACAAGCTCTTGATAGACCCATTTTCAGATGACAATTTACTATTTGTAACTTTTAGTAATTTTTATGATTCATAATTTAAGTGCGCATGGCTCTAGGATAATTCACTGGTACATAGTCCGCTTTTATATCTTCGTACTCATTGTGCACGATGCGCCTTTTTGGATTTAGTAAAACTGTTTGTAAAAGCACTTTTTTTGTTCAAATGTAATATAACATATTTTATAGATTTCTAACGTAACGTCAATACGTTAAAGTAAATATGTATTCTGGGAAATTGGGATAGTTTAAAGTGTACCAATAGAGTAGTGAATTGTATCTACTCTTTTATCAAACTCCTCAATCCACGGATTTATGCTCCATTAACGGTTTTTTTATGAATAGATTGTTGGGACTGTATTTACAAAAATGAAATTATATATAAATTCAAGTGTCAAGCTTTGAATTCGATAGTGCATAGTGCATAGGTACCTACGCACTTTCACTTACATATGTATTTATTATGTTGGCAATATCACTTGGCAAAAGTTTTCCATCGAGAGTTTTTTAGGCGTCTTACAACCCAGACGCCTAAAAAACTCTTGATGTTAATATGAAAAAAAAAGATTAGAACCGCAATTCAGAACCTGTTTACAGGAACGAAACTCGGGACGTAAGAAGTAATATAAGCAGAAAGTACATTGTTGGAATAACCTGTCTGCTTTTTTTATATGATAGCAGTGTTTGTAATACAATTCCAGCAAATAAATACTCTCACAGTTTATTTTCTTTCTTCATTCTGCAAAACAAAATCTACACCTAGAACACGTAGCAGCGGAAATTTTACAGTATCTGCATCTCGCATTCAACGTCTTAATCAATCAAAGAACGAGAAGCGGTTCAAGATCTTCGACTCCCTCTAACCGTTTGTCTTTTTCAACCAGTATCAGATTCATAATCTCTTATTCCGAATCCTCTTCAATTTTCTCAATGCTGCAATCGGCCGGTAGTGTGGGACATTTTTCCTCTCTGATCCCGAGAAATAAAGGCGGAGTTAATTAAACTTTTTCTCCTGCAGAACATCGAACATTTCGCTCCATAATTCAGCGTAAAAATTTAATATTGTCGGATGCCCGATGGCTCGTCTAAAATTGGGATGTCTCTTTTTTGCCTCCGATGGATATTAATAATTGATGATGATCGATGCTTTTACTTTAGGATTTCGGGTGGGAATTTCAGTTTTTTTTGGGATTTGCGGATAATCCTTGATGTAAAAAATGCCGTAGGGGTGGCGAGTATCCAACACATGTACGATTACTTTGAAAGTAGCGCAAAAACATCTCCAAAACCACCATATTTCGCATAGTTTACGATATTATAAATTGTAAAATTACTATTGTATTATATATTGAAATGATCTTTTGAAGATATATCGAAAGAGAAATTAATGTAATTAAAGATTATTGTGAGACCATTCCTATCATTTTATAATCTACATACATACGAGGGCTGTCTTTTTAGTTTTGTATATAGCCGCAGACATTGCGCCACCAACGAAATACTACCAGCTAAAAATTAACCTCCACATTTAGGTTAACCTAATTATATAGCTTGAACAAGAGATGATAAGTGATTTAACCAGTCAATTTTTAATGTTGACGAGTCATAAAATGGAATTGACTCTAGAAAGTTATCGCGCAATAATTTTTACATCTTTCGGAGAATATTATTTCAACAATAATACCTTGTTCTTGTGATGACGCACAATATCAGTGGACAATTTCCCGATGGTACTGCGTCCAACGTGGATGCAATTGCAGTGAACGTACTGGGGCCGCACAAATACAACTCTTAACTGATCTGGCGCTGTAAAAACATATTAATAGGGGCGTCTAAACCGGTACCCTAATCTGGGTCTCGGACCGATCCCTTATTTTAGATAATGAGACAGCAGACTCTCTTGCAAAAACAGAATCTGGATTTAACATATCCCCTTCGATACTCAGACAACAAATTAGTGTCTGGTTACAACAGAAAGTACTCAAATGTTGGAGCAACTCTCCAGGATTGATACATGCGAAAGAGTGTATTCCTCCGAGTCATTGCAGACGTGGAGAATTACTTGAACTTGACCATAAAATTACTGTTTTTACAGGTCACTTCAGGTTCAGAAAGCACATACACAGAATCGGGCTATCTGATGAAACGGAATGCTGACTGTGTGTGGTGGTGGTAAACGTTGACCACCCAGCGTTTGCCCATCAAGTAGGAAGGTCTACCCGATTCCTATTAAATATGGCAACGGGTAAGGCACTCAGGCACTCTCATTGGTGGTAGGTTGGTTGAGACACGCCGACCGTACCTGTTACGGGAAAGGACTTATGGCCGCCCAAAACAGACGGACTGTCGACGGACACTAGGAGCCAACTCTAGGGTTGGCTTCTAGTGTCCGTCCATGACTGGTTAGCCAGTCATGATGATCCTATCCTAGGTGTACTATCCTAGCTGACCTGAAAAATTCTTCATACAACAAGATTCTGAGCTACCTCAAGGGCCTGGACTTGTTGGATGAACTCTAGGATGCCATCCACTCCATAATAGCACTAAGCGGCTGAGGAGCAGATGACATCATTTCCCCAAGTAACCCCCAAGTAAGTAGGTTTCTGGGTAACAAACATCACAGCTGGTGGCAAGGAACTGGGTAGGGCTTCTGCCCAGCCGTTAGCGGCCTTGTGATTGGAGAGTTGGTGGAACAATCCTAAAACGCTTGGGGTGGTGGTTACCAGACAATCAACCTCGCAACGCCTCGGCTATGTAGCTTTATGTGCCATATCTGGCAATTGGTTGCGACCTGCCGACCGTGTGTATGGCGGATGAGGAAACAGTAGAGGCTGTTATGCACCACTGCCCCGCGGCCACCTGAATGGCGTACATGATCTTTAGGAAGGTAATCACTTTTCTAGCTGACCTGAAGAAGACTTCGCTGAACAAGATTCTGAGCTACTTGAATTGCCTCGACTTGTTTGATGATGTTTAGGATGACATTCGCTCTACAATGGGTCCTAGAGGTCCTAGTAGATGGAACGACTCATCGAACTTCGCGGATGTCAGTACATAAAAATCAAAAACGTGGATGCACCAATCTCAACTACGATCCAGGAGACAGGTCGACTAAGGATACCAGTGACCCAGAAACCATCAAGGAAGATGCGATATATCGAAATTGAGATGTTCTTAGGTATTTCAACGACTTAAATCCAAAAAAGTTGTGCATGATGTATTGGGTGTGAGGAATTTAACGTCCCGTTGGACCGCTGAAGAACAAAAGACGCGCGTCAGTTGATGCGGAGAGACCATGAACCGATTCAAAGAAGATCAAGAGTGTTTACAGTATCGTGTTTGGTGATGAATCTTGGATTTATTCCGATGAACCCAATTCGTAGTTTGGCTGTTTCCAGATGAGGAGAATCTAACAAAAGCTATCCGCTCCCGAATTGTGTCGAAGAAAATGATTGTAACACCTATGTCAAAATCTGATCAAGTGGCTACAATTCCTCTATAAGAACGAATGGGTTAATGCCAATTGATATACAATCAGAAGTAATCCCGTGCTCCAAAATGCTCGGAAAACTCAACTCACACTGAGTACTTATTCTGGATCAAGGCAACGCGAGTTCACATACAGCAAGACAATTGAGCTTTTAGAGCAGCGAAAGATCGAATTATTATATCACCCTCCGAACAGCCCCGACCTAAGCTACAACGATTCCTTCACGTACCCAAATATGAAGAACTACGTGTTCAATGATTCGAGTCACCGGAAAAAGCAGTCGATGCCTTATAAATAGCGATCTTAGACGACTGGAATAACGAATACAAAATTGTATCCATTTTTATGTAGAATATTTTTAAACGCAATAAGGCGCTTTAATTCGATCTACTTTTATGGCTATACGCAGCACTAAAAAGACAACCCTCGTATTCAGTTGGATACCCTGAAATATCTCCAAATCTTATAAACCCCCACTCCTTTCTCCCGTTCTAATTAACGTGAAACTTTACCAATTAGCGACTTTCGCGTATTTGCTGTCAACATCTACCTCACCCCCATCCCTCACCTGTTCTTTCCACCCGCAAAAAACAAAACGGTGAACGGAAGTCTAAAGAAGAATAAGAAGGCGTATACGAGAGTAAATAAACTTGTCGCAGTCGAATCAGGTGACAGTCGATTCGTCGACTCCAAAAGCCGGGGCTGGTTCATTAGTAGGCCTGACGCGAAGGTCCCGCCGGTGCCCATCCCGTAATTCTGTCACGTGCAGGTCACCGCATCCTGCTCCCGTGTTTTTCTTCTCTACCCATCCCTTGCTCTGATGCTTATTTTGCTCTGCGGTGAATTCCTGGGTTTTTCGCCGTCGAGGCGATGAGACAATAGACAGGCGAAGGCTGGTGGGATGGAGAAAGATCTACTGGGATGGTAGTCGGGGTGCATTTCTATCGGAAGGTAAAGTTAAATAGCTCCGTTACGAAGGAGAATTAGTTTTAATTAAATTCCAACGTTATCGAATCAATACGTTGGTCTCATAGTAATGGATTGCATCTCTAGGCATGGGTATGCTTATATGAGAAGTCGAGATCGCACCGCAATTAAAATTTTAATCTTATCTACCATCTTTTAGCCGTTGCAAATAGAAATGAAGGAGAATATACTACTGACCGTAATTAATGGACGCCCAAAATACATGGCTTAATAATCCTGCAGCTTGACAATATATTCCCTATTTACATTAGGCTATCATAGATAAGCTAGCGCTAGTATTCGACTAAGGGACATTCTTTTGTATTGCATTAGACCGATTAGCGATTATGGGCTTATACCAAAAAAATATTTCTAAATATAGCGGGCGCTACGTTGAATTTCTGGGGTAAATTCTCGAATAGATAAACTGGTCTGATTTTCTTCATTTATTGAAATGTGGTGTAGAATGACCCCATATTTAATGAAACTTTCAGGCCCAATAAGGACAATAAGTGATGATGAAACCGAAGATATAAGACAATGGTTGCAACATAATAGTGGGAAAGAAACATACAAGATACGGCAGTCATTTGAAGAACGCATTTTACAAAATTTTCAGAACTATGCTTGTCTGTAACTACCTTTACGTTATACTTTGGTAAGTTATAGCATTGAGTACTTGAGGGCTACAAGCAATTTTAGGTTATGTTTAAAATAGTAGTCTTGTGTAGCACTTCCTAGTTCATTTATTAAAATCCTGCTATATTACTATGCTACCGGTTTCGGTAATAAAGTAGAACACAATTGTCGTTGTGGCATCGTAGAGGGTGTGTCCGCGATGCCTACATTCGCAGTTTTCACATTTTTATCCACATTGACTACTACATCCCTGAAGAACTGAAGCCGGTAGCACAGTTATGTAATAAAATTATAATAAATAAATTAGGAAGAGTACTGTTTTGTTTTAAATATTTAAATTTAATTTGTTAAAATTGGTAATTTGTAATAACCCGTTTGGTGTATCTATACTACCTACCTTGAGCCTTTACAACGAAATCAAACTTTACGGATAAAATAAAGAATTAATGATGAAAATGTTAGAAGTGCTGCATACGACTGAAACATTTTAAAACATGAATGTTGACATTTTACATACTACATTAGATAAATTTGACAATAAGGATTAGTACAAATTATGGCAAATATATAGTAATTTGCGCAAGTATATACTACAAATATGAATATACAAGTTAAAACTTATCCATTATAAATTGAAATGATGAGGAGTTGATGAGGCGTCATATTCGTCATACTACAATGGGACCACTCTTATGTTCAATCTAATTCACATTAAGCAAAATATGTATCGGTTGGAACCCAAATTCTACCTGCATATTATAAAAGAAAGACAATGAATCATATACACAATTGGTTAATTGTTAGGAATATAATTGAATATAGAATTTAACCGAAAACAGACGTGTTTGATTTTACTTTTGATTTTACACCATACAACAATGTAGTATTAAGTCATATATTGTTTTCCTAGATGTTACAATAAAGATAAGTATTACAAAATTATAATAGTTTAAAGTAATAAGTAGAATAAATGTTAATACAACATGTGTTTATTTCTGCTCACCAAGGTATAGAAATGTCACACAATATTAATATTATCTGCATTTATAATATATTTTACTTAATTTGGCTCCTGCTAAGCATAGGTTTCTACCTACAGGAAAAATTTGAAAGAAAGAAACAAAGAAAGTGATAGAAATATGTCCTTCAGTCAGTTGCCATATTAACAAAATTGACAAAGCTACAGTCGGCGGTGTAAAGTGCGAATAAATAAGTTATCACCAAATACAAGATTGCCATCAAAGAAATTGTAATAAATGTTATATAGTACTAGTCATACGATTTGATACCTTGAATGTGAAACCTATATTTCGATATACTTGTGATACTGAATTCAAAGCTATTATCAGTTTTCAAATGTACTCTTTGGAAATTTGTAATAAAACCCAGGGATTGGCATTTAAAATGTCAGAGTGGTCTAGTGGTTAGGCCGCTAGACTGCTGTGCTATATACGTTCTGAGGTCAAGCCTGACTCGGGAACACCTCTAGAAACTAACCCGCTCAGTCACTAAAAGCAATTTAAGGCCTGCGTTCTGTAAAGCAAGAGGTAATAAAATAATACAAAGACATATTTTAATTTAATTTCATATATTATTTTAATTTACCTTTTACATTACTATGTCACGAAAATCCCGAAAACCCCCAAAACAGAAACTAGGACCATAGTAACAAATAATATAAAAGTAATATTACCTAAATACCATCGACATTTAGGTAAAATTACTTTCTTCTTCAATCCTATCATTATTTATACCAAGAAATGACACATATTTAATTGTTTATCATAAAAAAATATGTTTAATAACGGCAATGGACCTTACAAACACCTTTACCTCTCACATTCCTATCACCCTTAAGCCCGATAAAATCGATACAACGGATAAACGCAGCCCAGGGTAAGATCAGGAGTGGGAGGTCGATCTTCGGCCCTTCTCTCTCGATGAATTTAAGTTTGTCGACGTGGAAAGTACTAAATGAATTAATCCATTGTCATCGGGCGGCCAGTAAATTTAGGTCGAGGATCGCCTAATCCCCCACCTTCCACTTCCATCCCTATTTGTCGAACACCTACCGGCCATTATTGAGACTGTTTTAATCCTCAGTAACAGAGCATCCCTCTGATCATCCGATATTTGCAAATCACCCAGGAAATTCTATTAACCTTTTTTTCCAGATTTTTAACCCTCCTTTGCCAACATCCTATTTTGCTAGGGATTGCAATCAATCTTCACATCGAAGTGTGTATGTGGGAACTGATATAATAAGCAAATAATAAAAGGAAGAATGAAGAAACAAGTTTAATCCTTTTGGAGGTGAAAGGGGATATGAATGATGGAATTCAAATTGTATTTTACAAGAAATTATAAATATTAATTTGCCTATTTGCATGCAGTTTAGAGTATGCGGCTGTGGTGTGGTCTCCGCATTATCTTTACCATTGTGTTTCGATTGAGCGCATTCTACGTAAATTTCTGTAATTCCTGTCATTTAAAGTTGATGGAACTTATCCTGCTTCTGAAACACACCATGAATTCACTCTCGGGGCCAAGGACATGAAGCTAGATTTGCGTGGAGGCTGCTGCATGGACTAATTGCCTGCCCACTACTGCTGTCCAAACTGCAATTAAATGTGCCTCGTCAGTCATCGAGACTTGCGGCGTGTTTTTTCATCCCTGCCTCCAGAACCAACGTTTTATTTAATGCTCCTGTTTCGCGTATCAGTCGGTGTGCTAATATACATTTTGAGGACGTTTTTATTTAATGTATTGAGAGTGAATGCAATTTATTTTATTGTTGCCCTTTGTAAATTTTTATATAGTTCTTATATACCTATATCTTAATTTTTTTTATATATCTGTTTTTCCTTATATATGTTTCTATTATGCCGTGTTCATGTATACATTTCCTTAGTTGTTTGTTGATTGATTTCCCCTGTAAAAGGATCTTCTGTTGGGTAATTGTAAATAAATAAATAAGTAAAGATTTAAGTATCCTCTTCTTGGCATATATTTGACGCATTAACGGAGAGTTTAAAATCAGCAGCACGATAGCAATATTTATAAAAATTACAAAAAAGTCCATAATTTACTTCTCCGGGAATCCCGATAATAAATTTTCCTGGAGAATACACCCTGTGGGGATTATAAATTTATGAAGGTTTTGACTCACACCTTTGACCTTCTCCTTTTTTTAAGCAAGGCACTTTAACAGCACATAATTTGACTTATATTAGAAGATACTGGTCTACAATCAATTCTTTTCCCATACAAAAATTACATGCGAACGCTTTTCTTTTTACATATTTCCTCAGTTCGTTTTTAAATCATCGCAAAACGGAAGATTATATCGCGAAATCTGTGCCTTCTAATATTACTTTCTGTGCGTGTAGAGGCAGCGCCTTTCGTAGTCATCAGCTTCGCAATAAGAGAGAGAAAATATTTACCCTGGATCCTAATATAGCCGCGGATGATTGGGCCGCCCGCCTTTACCCAAAAGAAGATTCCGAAAAAGCTTGCCTCAGAACCGAATCCAATATGTGACAATATTAATGGCTCCAGCCCGCTTTCATTCCATTCCCCCATCCAGTACACATTTGCCCATCCCCGATTCCTGGGTATAACATTAAGATATCCCGACGTAATATTTCTAATGAATTTCTTTCTTTAACTACTTTCATATCTCCAAAGCTCCTCCTCCGCGAAGGGAATATTTCAGAACTCGAAAGATATATGACGGAGTCCAGTGGGTAGTACGAATCGAGAATTATATCGTTCGGGTTCTTATTCCAGTCAAACTTCGTCTTACTGGTCAATTGTGGACGCGAAAATATAGTTTATTTTTCTCTGGACCGTTGTTGTTTCGTTTCCAAATAAAGATAGATATGCCGTTAAATTTATACATGCTTGGGGGTGAAGTTGGCGAATCTCCACCTTTATAGTCTTACACAATGAAAGATGTGGAAGTTTCGGGTGAAGGAGCCAAAGAAGATAGTCGAAAAACAAATATAAGTTTTTAAGAATAAGAATTGTGTATTGGTGTCGATACTATATGTACCTAGCCAGCAGTAATCAAACATTACTGAGTAAAAGTTCTTTTTTAAATTTGTTTCGTCAATGCTGTTTAGTAACAATCAGAGCAGAAGTTCTGACACCTAATTTTTTGACGTATAAAGCAGGAAGTTGTAATGGAACGCTAAAATTAAAAGATTTTTACGTTGCAAATTTAAATACCATATAGAAATTTTACTTCAGTTGGCTTCTTGGTTGTATCTTACTTCGAACACTTGCAAATTTTGTCAACGGCAACATTTCTTTATTGTTTATAAATACACACAGTTCTGTTTTTTTGTCTACGCAGTTTTGAAAATGTTTAAAGAACGATTTATTGTGGAACTTTACCTTTAGTATTTTCTTTGTTCATTGTCCAGATGTGCTAAAGCCTAGTTTTTGTAACCAACCGTAGGTATCTATAGTCACTTTGTTATGGGCCTGTCATTAGTTAGTTTTTAAAGTCTATTTTAGAGCACGGATGTTTTAAGGTGATATTGTTACCTTACCAGTCATATCTATTGTAAAAAAGAATTGTGTGGACTGGTGAAAAAGTGGGAGAGAAACGACAGAAGAGAAAGACGCGGGGGCGGCTGTTGAAACTATATAATAATTTGTCTAGCAGACAGCATCAAGTATTCAATAACATTGTTTTACATATCTGTGACAGTTAGTGTGTGTTTAGTAAAATATGTCTGCAAACAAGAAAAAACCTGGTGTGCCTTTCTCAAGCCCTTTAAAATATGAACGCATGTAAGTAAATATTTTACTGTTTCTATTTAAAATCTTTAAATTACTTTATACATTGTAATACAAGTAAGCAAATAGAATAGAGAAAATGTAGGTGCACTTTTGATCGCCTCAAGATTTTCAATATGGTTAATCACATGCCTCTAAGGCGAGCGTATAATTTTTCATAAGTTAGTCTTTGTCTACAGTAGCAACCGCTAGTTATATTTCTTCTTGTAATACAAATCACTTTTTGGTGTTTAGACGACGATTAACAACGGAGGAATTGCTAACTATAGTAGAAGAATTGGATGATGATGACGTAGCCAAAGATGAGAGAATTGATTTTACATTATTTCCGCCAGATCATGATGAGGATACAGATCAAGACGATGCGCCTGATGAAGTAGTCACGGAGAATAGTATCCATGACCTAGGCAAAGGCATTTTAGCATAAACCTCGCAAGTACGGTTAGTAAGAAAAGGTAGTGAAAAATACGATTTTGTTGTTGCTGAAGATGCGCTGCGGTGCAAGATATGTCAGAGAAAACTCAGTCAGCAGTAGTAGGGGGAGATGATAACGTTGACGAGGTGACAGATCCTGAAGACAATATTCCTTTATCACGAATACGTTTAGATATTTTAAGTTTTAGATTCATTATGTTGATAAGGCATTTTGCCAATTCATTGTAGTGATTTTGTGTCCGGTGAAATACTGTTCAACTCTCGCTCTGCATTCTTCTTTGATAAAAGTTATATCAAGGTCTGCATGTTAAGTATGATTGAACACATGCAATGCAAATGCTTTTGACTGGAATCGCTGGAATATGTTCATGTTAAATTTCTTGGGGTATACCTATAATTCGATTCTCTTAGTCCAACGCTGCGGCTTTAAGGCCTATTGTATCACTCTACATTAGGTTTTGTATGTCTGCATTGTCTGTGTGTGTGTGCGAGTACGGCTTGCTGCTGCCTATCCTCCCGTAAGAGGGCAGCAGTTTTGAATTATCCTCAACACTGAAGGGTACTAGGAGGGTACCGGTCACCCTTGCTGCAACTGATCGTTATAAATATTGACTGCCGTAACGGAAATTCGAACCGTCGACAACCCCCACAGATGCCTAGCGCTCTTACTACGCTATCCCTGGTCCATATTTGTGTACTGACAGCCTTAAACAAAAGAATTTGGTTTCCAGAGATAACCAGTTCGTTAATTTCATGTTCAAGCCAATTTTTCTTATTTGAGCATGTTTTTTTCCTGTTTATTTATTATCTAGGTAAAGATCAAAGCATCGAGTATAGTTTGCTCTCGAAATCTGTATTTTGTTCAGATCGGCCCTAAAATGAACGGTTTTGGAGATACGGAAGATATCTGTGGTATTTTTGCATTGCCTTTCCTCTATCTCTCTTTTCATTCAAGAACACTTGCATTATCTAATCGTAGTCGACATATGTTCTCTCATATATCCAATTTGTAATTGACATTCCGTGATTACTACACAATTCTACGATTTCTCGCTAAACCTGTTTACCTGTTTTAACATTGAATTAGACGACAAGCATTTCATGTATGATCATGTTAATGGAAGTGCTAGAGAAACACTAAGTATTTATGTTGACTCTAACCCCAATCGCCAGAAACATTCAGTTGGTGTTTTTTTTTTGTAAGATTGCAGCAAAGGTTGCGTGATACCGCTTCATTTGGGAAACACTCCGATGATTCCGGGAGACCAAGATCAGTGTCCATCTCTGAATCCGAAGACGAGTTTGTGGAGAATGTCAGCCGAGATAGGAATCCTCCACGAGCAGCAGCTTCAGTCGTATCATAAACAATGAGTGCGGGCCCCTGTCTACCTCATCATCAAGCACGTTTGTTTTTTTTTTGCCGCTGGTTTCTACGCAACGATGCCTGGGGACGCTTAAGTGGTGTAAACGCAAAATGTTTCGTATCTCCGAAACCGTCCAATTGCGGACCCATGTTAATTAAGGCGTTTCTACATATTTTACGCCATACTATACCCTCTCAAAGTTTATGACACAACACCCTGTACGTAAGGACACACAAGGTACGGTACGGAGGAATCCTAGAAACTAACGTGATGAAAATATGTAAATGTAGAACATTTCCGCTTTTGGAGGGCTATCATACTCAACTCAAGGTCACATTTCATATAATACCCAACCTTTTCCTTAACTAAATAAATTCATTTCCAGGGCTAGATTTAACTGGTGTTAAGGCCTACGAGCACCGCAATCACGAAATCACGACCACCTTAATGAAGATAATAATGCGAGCCTTTAGGAGGTTGAACGTGTTTCGGAACATAATAAGGGCCGCCCTTAGATAGCTACCCCTGTATGAGTTGAAGCAGGTTGCAAACTATCGTTGGGACAGGTTTACGGTTAATGTTATCGCGTGGCATGTACTGTTTAGGGTGTGTTTATTACTATAATGCGTGGGCCTAGTGTCGGTAAAAGTAAGGGAAACGAGACGTTGAGACGTTACTAGTGAGTTATAAAGGTTTATGTTACATAACAGATATGGTACAAAACATATGTAGAGCATGTGTAGAGATTGTAACTGCGGGCAAATTATTACTTTTATTAGGGTGTCATTCATTTATATAATTTTAATCATGCAATAAATCTGTTATCACAGATCTTTGAGCATTTTGACATGGAAGATAGTGGAGTACATGTTCGGGAGGAAGAAGATGAGTATGGAAGTGAACATATGAAATATTTCAAGGCAATAATTGTTTTTTCTTGAAGACCTTATTTGTGGCTCAAACTTTTTTCTTCTTTTTGTTAGTTGATCGTTTATAGCATTCTTTTTCATCAAAAATTTATAGTCATGTTTAGTTTTGTATTAGAATATATTTTGTTTACGTTATACTTATACACCTACAAATAATAAATTCTTTTACACTGTTAACTTATAATTGGAAGTTTTTGAAACTCTGCACCAATAAAGATCTAAGGATAAAATACTTTTATTTATTACTTTAAATATATTTATTTTAAATTCAAATTTTACTTTTCTAAAAACTCTTTTCAAATCAAATTTCGTTCTCTGTGTATATTGTTGCTTTGTTCCAATGTTAGACGTAATTGTCTGATCTCTTGCAGTCTATTTTCTTCAATATAAACGCTTGGCAAAGTAATGATGAGGTGAAGGAACTGTGAAATCGTTGATGGGACATTGCGGGCGTTATGATGTGGATGGTTTCTCCATATTTACTGGGTTACATCGCTAATAACAAACCGTTGCTGGTGAAGATTTTCTGGCACGCAGGACCAAGAAGATATTGTTGTGGATTATGTTTTCATTTGTCGCATATATATATATTTTCTCAAATGCTCCAGAGTGCCCCAACATTATTATTCTCCTCCCACTTCACTTTCTTTCAGATTCCTCCACTTTATTTCTGCAATTTCTCCAATATTTCTGCAGTCACATCATACCCTTTTCCTTGAAACATCTTTTTAATTTTGAAACAAACATCTTCTTTTGTTTTTAGATGATGTTAGGGTAGCTTTCAGCCAACAGTTGGCGATGTATCATTCGATATGGCGGTAAGTAGAATTGAGATCTAATGGGAACTGTTTGCTTCTGCTGGATGCCCCGGTAACAATAGTAATAGTGACTATGTAAGTAACAATTATCACATTTGTTAGTTTATTCAAATAAAAGTTAACTGTAAACAACCAATATGAATTCAGAATATCACAATGTAGTGATCTCCAGATGAAAGCACATATTATCCACTCTAGGAGAGAAAATGACCTCTACACTCAGAAAAATGTGTTTCTTACGAAATACATAACCATTTCACTGTTCACAGCTGGTCTCAATGTATGTCTTCACCAGGCACATATATAAACTTAATTCAATATTCCAAAACGGTAGCTTCCCTGAACGGCCTATGTAGCTACATTCAGTTGATGGTACAAACGTGATGAAGCCATGTTATTAGATACGTAAATAACCCTAACGGTAATCTCTAGATAGTATATCATAATAATATTTGAGGTTATGTTCGATGTTGCTTGCTAACGATTATTGTTTGTAATCTGCGTTTATTCTTATGATAGGTACATAAAAGTTTGCTATTATAATCTACGATTATGCGATTTTTTGTTTGGTGAATATTTAAGTGGATGTTTCTTTTACATCGTATGTCGAAGTTCATCACACTACGGCTGTTAGCTATATTAAAAAGGGTTAAGGAATGACTACTAGCAAATATTATATTGATATACAGACTGTCCATATAGGAGACGAACTAATCGAGAAATATAGGAGAATTTGAAGGGGGAAATGGTGGTACAAGTTATAAAAATGCAAAGAGTGAAATGGTTGGGACACACAGGAGAAGACCAGAGGAGCAAGTGCGAGCAGTAACAAAATTACAATTGGCAGGAAGAAGAGGTCGAGGGAGACCAAAGTCTAAAGAAACACGGAGTAGAAGAGAACTTAAGGAATAAGAACATGATGGAGGATGATTGTAGAAAACAATAGGAAGGGACCGTCAGAGTGAGAATAATTTGGAAATGCTACTATCACAATAAATACGTACAGATAATTTTAATGAATAGATTAAATTGTCAAACACCTTAACTACCCTTTTGTCTGTATGTGGGTGTATTATGTTCTACCCTGTTCCTTCTTCTTGTGCGGCTGCGTCTTGTTCAACTTCTCCAATGCTTCTCTTACTACTCTTTTTCCAAACACCCCTTCTTTTGCACTTGCTATTTCACTCATCTTTTTGTACAAACTTTGCTTTCTGAGAAAGGTCATTCACATCCCTTAACAGTGTGGCCTTGAGGCCTATTGTATTACTTCGCATTCGGTTATTTCCTGATTACTCCAACAGATCTATCCCACTGACAAGGTTTAGTAGTGTGTGCGTCAAATCCTTTCCCGGCATGTCCCGCAGTATGCCTCTTGCACCTGATAGGGGACTTCTCCGGCAGCTTAATGCGTAGCATTCAAAAATAATGTGAGAGGCTGTTTCCTCCCCATCAAAATCTACACAGTGGTTCCTCTCTGTAGACTCCCACTCTGTGTAGGTGCTTCCTTAGGTTGCTGTGTCCAGTAAGTACACACCCCATCACCCTAATCTTCGTTCTGCTAAGAGACAGTATGTCAGCCGCTAAACTTTGTGATGGTTTCCTCGTCATCTGTTTGCTGTGGTTCTGCTCTGCTACATGGTGCCAGTGTTTCTGATGTCGTTCAGTCACCCACTCAGTTACCGCACCACATCAGCAGCTTTTGTGATCCTGACAGCTGGCTCTAGTCCAATGAAGGTCATGTCGGATCCCTTCCTTGCTAGCTAGTCAGCCTGGTCATTGCCTGCGATTTCCCCGTGCCCCGGCACCCACATCAGCTTGACTGTATTGTGTTTCGCCAGGATTTTAAGGTCTTTCAGACAGTCCATTACCAGCCTGGAAGATATCCGATAAGATGGCAAAACCTTTAAGCCAGCTTGACTGTCCGTGAGAATGTAGAGCGGTTGCCCTTGTGGTCCCTGCTGCAGACACTCTCTAGCACAGATTTTATTTTTATTGCACAGATTTCAGTTTGAAATACGGAGGCGTGATTTCCAATGGGTACGCGTAGATATTAAAATGAAATTAGTCAAATTATTAGTTGCAAAAAATTATGTTCGGATCATCATCCCCTACTACTTGCTTATATCTACAATTTGATTCGAAGAACTTTTTTTCTCTCTGTATAGTTATCAAAGACAAAAAGCACTAAGAAAATGGAATTACCGCTCGAACCCCAAGTTTATTCCTTTCAACGCATTTCAATGGAATACGCGAGCGATTTTTGCTCCTCACTGCAACGAAAAAAGCTGCTAGCGTCAGTTATGTATTTGGCTGAGGTATATTCCATTTATTTTCTTCTCTAAAGGTGAAAAGTTTGTCTACTCCCATGCATTATTCACGTGTTTATCACCACAAATTCAAAATGGGATAGTAAAGACGAATGTAGACAAAGTAGTACAAAAGAGATAGAGAACTAAAACACAATGTTCAACTGTTTTCATATACAGTTTATTTCACGTTATTTCTGGAAACTCAATTAATTATTATTTAAAGGCATCCAACTAGGTCAAATCGCTATTGACAAACTACCATGTCCGGTAAAATGGAACTATTACTTTCTCTCGCAAATGGTCTTAGTTTTGCACTGCTGTTAGTTCACAGCTGAAAGGATAATCGAGAGTGTGCCGTTACATTGCAGACTCGCTCGTATTAACTGGAATTCGTTCTGGACAAATATTAGTTGAGATAACATAAAAGGAAATATTTAGCCAAGTTTCTTCAGTCGTATATGTAGTTAGCGTATTATCTCGGTGCTGTAGGAATTTGCTAGACATTCAAATAGTGTTTGAGGTGGCAAGGGAACATGCAAATATGGATTTTGGAATTGTTGCTTGAGATTGCAACCGTCTGAGAGGCAATTTAGAGATGCGCAATTGCCTTCTGTATTGCTGTTTGTAGTAAATTCAATTGTTAGATGTTAATAGTTGGGTTTCTAATGTTAATTTAAGAAATCTTCCTTTCAAAACGATTACTATTATATAAGGATGGAAAATAAATACAAAAGAATTTCGCGTCAGCATTTTTTGCTTTTATTTACTTTTCTGCATTGCGTTTCTTCCTTACTCATACTTATTTACTTTCTAATTAGCAATTGTTCGGCATTCCTTTTTCGCTTCCAATGGCTAAACAAGCAACAAATAATTGAGAAAGAATTTCCATTACTAGGCACTAAAGAAGGATCTATATACCTTTATAACTGGATACTATTCAGCAAAACAGCGCCTAACAACAACAACAAAGTTTAATCGAGTCACTCGTTAGAGGGAAACAGAGGGTGGTAGTCGGAGGTATGCGGAAAAATACGGAAAATTAAAGAAGAGAGACCGCGATATAATGAAGAAGGCGAAATCATTTTGTTGGGTTATTATAAGAAATTAACTATTGTTTTTTTTCTTCCTTATTTATCGTTTGAAGTAATGTTGTTTTGATGTGGGGTATTTTTGTAGTAATTATTTTTTCTTCTGTGTTTAACATGATTTGGAATTACACTAAAACTTAGGAAAGCAACATTGGTCTTTGATGCTAAAAAAATAACGCTTAATCTCAGCAAACATGATAGAACTGATAAATTGAAATTTAGTTACATTATTTTCACACGGAATAGTGTAAATTAATTAATAGAACAACTATAGCAATTGCTTATTTTTGCAATATTACTCATCAAATATTTACCGATCTAAAACCATGAAATACCTGGGAATGTCTATGATCAATTACAAGGATTCTCTCGGAAGTACTTGAATGGTAGTGACTATCCAAAAGTGAATGTCAGGAATGTGACAGCTTAGGATTCTCTGGCACACCTCTCTCTGGATTTCAATCGCTACTGAACCGGCTTTGATTTGGATGATCTATCAAGATCAGGAACCAATTTTATAATAATAGTCCCCTTTAGCAGGCATTAAGGCTGATAGGGAATGACAGGTTGTGGTCTGTCACTATTAGTCTTTTGATATTCTAGGTAAAATGAATACTCTCCAGTGTACTTTTCATACTTTGACATGGTGCCATTTGTTTCATTTCTTATTCGCCGCCAACTTGATAATCCTTTAGATACATTAATTTTATGAAAAACTTGAAAATTTTAATAATTCTGTATTATTGCAGAAACCGTTGAAAATAGATATAGGGAGGCCTTATACGGATTTTTTGTTATAATATACAGGGTGTTCAATTTAACAAAATCGAGAAAAATCGTTTTCAAGTTGGTAAAGTCAATACTTTGATGATGACCAACTTGTGCATTGGGTGATAGAAAAAAAAATTACTGACATTCTCAGAATTCTCCCATTCAGGGCGAAGTGGGTAAAATGTTGTATGTGTTTTTTGGGGTAGGTAAAGAGACTGAGGGGAGAGGAGAAAGTGGTGCATGTTTCTAGTTTAAGCGATTTCCGCAGCCATTCGGTTATTCGACTTGATAATGGGAATCCACGTATTGCCGAAACACGTGTCGTTCCGAATTAATTAATACTTTGTGCGGGAGGAGTAATCCGAACAGTGTGTTTATATCGTGTTATTATTATTATTTAAAAAATACATATATTGCCAAGATATGGTTGATTGATTCGCAGTTTCACATCCCCCATTGCTTCTATCCATCTCATTCTTGGTCTTACCTTCGTTTCTATACTGTTCACTTTCGTTTCGAATATCTTCTTAAGTGCTCTTCCATAGTATTATATACTAATGTATAATCGATGGTGCTATGCGCCTCAATTACATGCGTGTGGCGCCACATCAATGATTCTATTAACGAAATAGGTCTGAAATCTCTGGGGAGCTCTGCGCTTCAGGTAGAAGGTCACGGAAGCCTATAACGGACAGGAATGCAACACCCAAATGAGTTATAAATTTATGACCGGGTAAGAGGGCGAATATTCATTAGAGTTGTAAAAGATAGATAAGAGAAATTGTCACGGAAAATTTAATTGAATTTAAATGATACGAGAAAAATTTGAATATTTAAATTCAAGAAACGTTTTTCGTTTGTTAGCGTAAACCTATAAAATAGTGATTTTCTTATTCATTTTCTTCTTATGCCATCGCTGTTCCAAACCGCGTAGCGAAGAGCGGTAATCTACGCGGGAATAATTTTCGCGTTTTCAGATTTAATAAAGCACGGTGGCGTGCGAGCGGGGGTTTTAAAATTTTAATGCGTCATAAATATTTATCAGCGCGCGGTGGCTTTTTTTGGCAGTTCGACGAATAGAGAACGCTACGGCAAGATATTAAACGGATGCGTCATTGCCAGCGAGCAGTTCCTTTCCGTTGCGTTTCCGGTATTTCTCAATTGCCTTTTGCTCCAATACTCAATGGACGCACGTTTCTCACATAGTTCATGGCGATAATGCTTGCATACATATGGATCCATATCTGAAAAGAGGCGTTGCTTTCAATTCAAAGCGGAAATTCTTTTTTAACAGCGTGCTAGCCGCAGCAATCGTGAAATTATGATTTATGCGAAGGTTAATGAATTAAGTTGCTGAATGAAATATTTGCAAGAATTTTATAAACTCGTGTTTATTGTGCTGCCCCATGGTCCTTGCAATCTTTACTTATTTGAACAATCGTTATCAGCTACCATAAACAGAGAATGCTAGTATCTCGGCCTTCATTTGGAGCAACGGATGATATAGTGCAACCACATATTTCCTAAAAAGGTATGACATAGCAAATTGCAGGCCCATCGCGATTTTCTTCGGTAATAAGACCTACATCAAATGAGAGATGATACAAGAACAATGGTGTAATCCGAGATTTACCCGCAGTAAATACCTTTGCAAATTCATCCGCAAAAGCATTGACAATATCTTGTTGGTCAGATAACTAATTCTGCCCTGACATAATCAAACCAGGTATCCTCGTTCTCGTTCTTTTACTGTTAATAAAAGACCAAAGAGATCTTGGATTCGTTCTGATGTCAATTTTCACCCTGCGAATGTACCTTCTATAAGCACAATCTGTCTGTTGCTTTAATAATCTGCGAACACGGGGCAATTCATTGTAATGAAACGTGGACTTTGTCCGCTTCCATCTTTTAAAATAAACCTCTTTTACATGGATTAGTTGTTTTATATCATTAGTATACCAAACGGGATAAGATCTGTTTGATGTGCGTGTATAGGGAACAGAACGGTCTAATAGAGAGTAAATTCTATTGTAGAGTGATGCAACCGCAAAATCAACATCAATACACTCCAGCAAAAATGACCAATAATAACGGCAGATTAGCCCTTCTAAAGCAATATCTTAAATTATTATTAATTCTAAAGTCAATATAGGAAGATGCATTAAAATGATGCATTATAATGAACAAAGCAGGATGATGGGCATCCACAGACGCTAATGGTGCAGTATCTCTAGCTATTGTGAAATTAGCATCGATATTCGTGAACACCAAGCCGAGTAATCTACCGTTAACATTCACAAGGTTATTCAAATGTCGGAGTGATACAACCTCTATAATTTGATAAATAGATTTTCGGTCGCTATCATTATTAACAAATGAGGGAAGAAATGTTTAGAAATTCTACTATCACCCTAATGTTCTATTTGTATATTTGGTTGTATCAATATCATACATCGTACATCGTAACATTACCGGTTAGATACAATAGTTTGT
The DNA here is from genome assembly GCA_031763485.1 of Osmoderma eremita. NCBI lineage: Eukaryota > Metazoa > Arthropoda > Insecta > Coleoptera > Scarabaeidae > Osmoderma > Osmoderma eremita. The sequence continues at coordinate 29,723 of JARFOC010095920.1, read as the reverse complement.
ACAACAATATAATCGGATCTACCTAAACCAAGATTAGGTCTAATCTGATATGAACATATCCCTTATACTTATCCCTAACGTAAAGGCAATTATCTCAGGGTTCACGCCAAATTGGACATTCATTAATGAGATGTTATTTCTCCGCTGCATTACAACAGTACGCCGAGAATATCTTCTTCGTTGTGGTTGTCTTAATCAGTTATTGTTATTGTTGTAGTTAAAGCGGTGTCAGGTACAGAGGGTGATTTGAATTGTATTTAGTAGGGGTTAGCAGTAAGTAATCAGAGGATAACCACTACATATTAATCAGTTAGAACTTGCAATTAGTCAACCAATTTTAGCAAGTTTAGTTAGTTTCTCTATGAAAATTATTGTTAATAAATCGCTCACAAAATATATACCTCAAATTGTTCAATCTAAGAAAGTTTGTTTACGATTCTTGATATATCACTAGGCATATACATTTTTGGTAACGAATCTAAGACGTCAGACTCAAATCCGAGATTTATTGCACCAATAACCTGCTTTTTTCCCGATGCTACATGGTCGACTAGAAAGAAGAGTCGCGAAGAAATGTTATCCACATCGAGCAACGACGGCTATTGATGTATGTTTCTCTCAGTTTTGATTTAGAACCCGTCAGATGTTCGCCTTTAAGTCATCCTAACGAAAATATGTTGAGAAATGGCGGATATAAACAACATGCCGGCTTAATATATGTTGTTTTTATCTGTTTAGAAAAAGCAGAAACTTGTAAATGTATTAGAAAAACTATAACAGAGGAGATAGAACGTATATTTCCGATATTAAATTGGTAGAGATCGGAATTTGTTGTACCGCGATAATACGATAATAGCTCCATATATCAAATCTCCTAGATTATTACTTAATCTCTGTAAATGCAAAAGTTTGAGAATGGCTATAGTCCTGGAATTGTTCAGATAATTCTTGGACAGTGCTGACCAATTGAAGCTCTCATTGCTTGAAATTACACAACAACAACAAACAAAGTTCCCTGGAGAGCAAAAGATGAGACTGGCGAGGGAAGCTGGGAGGGCGAAGGAGGGCTCATTAGCCTGGCAAGACCAAACCCCCGCTCTTAAGAGGTAGAGATCTGAGGGAAGAACCCCGTCCCTCCCAGCTAGAACGACTTCAGAAGAAAACATGTAAACCTTATGGCAGCGAAATGCCTAAGGTAAAATCCACCACACCCACTAAGGGTGGGTCTGGGGCAACCTATAGCGAGGCTAAAACCGCCACCAAACTGGTCGCGGTAAAGTAAGAAGTAAAAGTAAGTAAAAGTACCCGGAAGAGCAGTCTAAACAAATTCAGATGGCTGTGATGGGGAAGATATGGAAATATACACTAGACTCTGCACCCCAGTTTAAAAACAGCTATGCTGAAAAAGAGACCATGTACTTCTCATGTGTAAATGAGAGGTCGAAATCATGGCTTTTAAACATGGTGCCTAACCTAACTTTATGGGGAAGACGCACTCTTTGGAGGTGTGGTAAGGACATAGCGAAACCACGATGATAATGTCATGGGTACCTACAGAAATTCCGGTGACAACAGAACCGAAGAAAATCTTTGGGCTCCTCGAAACCCCAGAATATGTGTCTGTATACAATAGACTGGGGCGTCGCGTTTAGCAAAGTAGAACCCAAAAGGGTAATCATTGCGGCTAACATCGACGATATGTCCTTGAGGGCGATAGAGAGGCCGAGCCTGAACCTTTTTAATAATCTGTCAACAACAACAAGCTAACAAAACATGACTTGTTTTTATTTCAACGCCTACTTGGTCACACCGAACTTACACGGATAAATAATATAAGATGCGGTAATACTTGTTACAACATTTAGTTGTCAGCATATTTGGACACCAAATGACCAAATAATAGCAATAAAAAATGAAAAAGTAATTATGCAATAATTAGCATCAAAAACGTTGTATGATTGCTCTCTGGAAATTAAAAAAGTCTTGTGTCAATATATGGTAGTAAACATGATTATTATCCCAAATACAACTGCTTATTCCAATAGCTTTTAGGGCTCGTAGAACTGCCAGATAGGTTATACTTAATTATACCTTAATTAAATATCTCAGATGTGTGCAAAGTTAATTTAATAAACTGATTTTTTGAGGTTATTAAATATTATTTCTTGACAAAAACTGTCCATCGGCGAATATTTGTACTTTGTACAATTCGTAGTTTGTAAGCAATAATCATAATTACATTGTGCCAACCTATTTTTATATATACACCCATTACACTGATCACGAGTTTAAGTCTCTAGAAGTAGTGTTAAAATAGTAAAGTTAGTAAAGTAATAATAAAAATAAATAAATCTATTAAAGCATGAACCCTGAAAGACATTACAATATCTCATAAAACCTCTAATCTAAAAGTTCATCAACAGAATTTCCTACCAATTTGGCGAAAACTTTCACATTCCCGGTGGTAGTAGACTTCATCAGAAAACATTTTTCCGAGAATCACCCGTATATAATACGATGCGATAGCTCCCCCCATATCGACCATATTTTGTTTTGCATCGTTATTTCTATCTATATCCGATCTAAATGAACGAATCCCAAAACACCAGTCAATTTTCGGGAACATCAGATATCTGATCGCGCAACCAGGAGCGCGAGAATCTGCGAAAACAATCTCCACTGACGGCCAGATATGATACGATGTTGCAACACGTGAGGAAATGAAACGCCGGCGAGCCAATCGAATTTACCCCGGGTGATAATAAGTTTGGTTCGTGTTAATTTATAGCATTGGAGGGGGAGGTGGAAGTTATGGTATCCGAGGGATATACTTCATTTTCCTTCGTAATTTGTAGGATACAATCCAGAAAATATCGAGTTATATCAGTTAAGCTACGGAAAGAATAATGCCATAAAATCTATAGAATAGAAAGAGCATTTTTCTCGATTAAAAGTGAGAAAACATCTTGTTTGAAGTCTGTTTTTATTTCTGTTTTTTTTTAAAATGCTTTTAGAGCTACCAACATGCTACAATAGGTCGCGTATACAGTATGGAAGGAATCTAACTAGTTATAGCATACCATTATTCTCTATTCACCGAACAGATGGAGTGATCACGTGATGATCATGTATCGTGCACGGATGTCCCACAAGAGGGAGTTACCTCTCCACTTAAGTGCAGCTTGACAGTATACGCTTTGACGGATCTGGCCATATCCAGCCAAGTGTGTGCTGATGAGATAGTCTTATATGCAAGAGGAAATTTTGAGAATACCCACTGTGACATAGTACAAAGGGGATTTAGTGTTGTTGTTGAAAAGGTGGTGTCAATCAGTGGGACTTAACATCAACCCCACTAAGGCTACCTTAGTAACATTTAAAACAAAAAGAAATCCCAATCTCAAGACCATAAAAATAGATAGGCAAGACATAGATTGGAAGATTGAAGTGAGATACCTACGCCTTATCCTAGACAACAAACTTCTGTGGGATAAGCACGAGCTTGAAATAACCAACAAGGCAAAAAGGGCTCTAATGGTATGTAGGAACTTTGCAGGTAATAATTGGGGATGCACCCGAAAAATACTGCTTTGGATGTATATGGTAATAGTGAGCGCAATAATCAGTTATGGGGCAGTAGTCGGGAGCAAGAGAACTAGTTTGGCCATCGCGAGAGCTAATATATCTAAAGTGCAAAGACTAGCATGTATATGCATAACTAGGGAAATGAGAACCTGTCCAACGGCAGCTATTGAGGTGGTCCTAAATCTTACTCCTCTCCATGTTTTTCTGGAGACCATAGCCAAAAGGACCACACGTAGAATGACTGGGGATGGAATAGTTGGACATAGGCCTCAGCCTCCTGAAAATGACCGAACCTAGGACATGCCCCGGAACAATATACCAAAAAAAATCAGCTTTGTGAAATAGTTTACCACAAAGCTTAGCTGTAAAAACGAATGGTATAAATCTCATCTCCATCTCGAGACTTAACAGAAATGCCATCAAATGGTACACGGATGGCTCCAAAACGGCAGAGGAAACTGGGATAGGGATATATGGGCCTAGAACCACATATTTCGAAAGCGTGGGCTTGTACCCGAGTATCTTTCAGGCGGAAGCATACCCTATTGAAAGATGCGTCCAGTTCAACATTGATAGGAACAATCAAAAGCAAGAAATTATCATAATGCCTGATAGTCATGCCAGGGCGCTGAGCTCAAATATAATTAGTTCCAAGATGGTCTCTGAGTGTCTAGGTAAACTAAACGAGCTAGGCAAATGAAAAAAGATAACCCTTTTCTGTGGGTTCCCGGCAACACAGGGGTGGAAGGAAACGAAATAACAGACAATCTAGCTAGGAAAGGGGTTGGAATATCATTCGTAGGACCTGAACCCTATTGCGGGATAAGTAGCAGTACAATACTGGAGAAACTTAAAAATTAAGAAGAGCATAGAAAATCCAAACACTGGGAGAATCTCCAGGAAATGAGGCAAGCTAAATCTCTTCTGGGAACCAATAACCCGAAGAGATTTGTAGAATGCATCAACCTAAATAAAAATAACATTCGCATATTGACAGGGATCCTAACAGGCCACTGTAAACTGAAAGGACATCTGAGTAGGCTTGGAATAGCAGAGGAAGCCGAATGTACTCTCAAATTGCGCTGCACCGTGCACCTCAAGAGCCTTGCACCTGGGAGCAAGTGAAATTGAAGAGGGAAAGTTACCTAACCTGAGGCCTGCTGACATTCTGCACTTTTTAAAAGGAATAGGACTGAACGGCCAGCTCTAGACAGCCATAATAGGGGGCACAATAGATCTTTTTGGTCGCAGTGTATCATCACCCTTACTTTACATACATACACACATCATACACGTGCAAAACCGGTTCTACGATAGAAAACAAAAAAATAGTTGTTTCCATCCAGCTGTGACTATTTGTAACCTATTTCGGAAACATATTCGTCTTTATAATGGAAAGTAAACTTTCATTTTATGTTTTTGCTGTCTGTTTCAATGTGATTTTTATTTTAAGATGGAGCAAATAAATAATAATGTATAGGATGGCGTAGGTGGAAAAAGAAAATATTGAAGTGTGATCGGCTGAAAAGAATATAATTTTTCTTATTGAAGCGGTATTTAATATGTTATTAAATAAGTACTTGTGCCGTAACAAAAAGCACTCACAGGTTTTATTTTATTTAGAAGGTGTTTTGATTATGGATGTGTTTATGCCTATGAAAAAATGATTCATGAAAATTATGTGATTATGCACCGTCCAACACTACAATAACCCTTTCACTACTCAAGCGAGTATAATCGCAGGCAACTTAAGTATATTCTCGCCAGCGATTGTTTTGGAGCGCGCTGGAACTGGCAGCATTGAAAACAGCTGGGCTCAGCAAAGAGGGTAAGCATAAGCACACGTACTGCCTGAGGAACTACAAATGACTAACGACTATATCAAACAGACCCACTACTGCTACTCTGCCCTCTTCAGCGCACATGCGGGTGCGAAGTACAGCAGCTCGTATAATTCTTATTTCTGCACGAACTACTTTGCAGGAACAAAGTTTTTATGTCCATCTTACGTTATTCTACAGCATTTTTTATAGCCGGTGACTTCCATCCTCGCGGTATATGCGTATATATGTAAATTGAATGTCAACTTTGCATTTTTGTTTACATTAACATACAGTATATTTCATTGCAGTCAGTGCGGGCTGCGTATTGCACGAACATGATAAACAAAATTCGATTTACATTGCAGTCGCAATTGTTCGAAATCCGCGCAGGCTGCCACACAGATTTATCGTTTTAAAACAATGCATTTGCACCACTAGCGAAAATATCGAAATTGTGATGCGCTATTACCAAAGCGCGTTGAAAACGGGTCACTTCGCACTTTGCTTGTTTTGTGTATATGCAGACTTGGGCCCTCTTGGCTCTTTTTGCTATCGATGTTTGTAAGAGTACGATAACTTGTTTGAAGGAAGGGCATTTAAACATTTTTACACGTACTAAAAGAAGAGAGCAAATTACCATCTACTGCGGCAGCAGATTAAAGAATGTCATATGCATAATGCCATATGCATGAGAGCGCGTGTAGTATTTATTCCTGAGTGTTTCTTGGTGTGGTGCTCTCGAAATCGCTTATTGCATGATTCTTGAGCTTCTTCCGAGAGAACACCAATAGGTAAAAGTAAGTGTCTTATTGCCTGAGACCCATTAATGAAAATTTTATGGACACTTACAGGCATTCGAAACCAACCATATTTCTGCACAAATAATTTTGCAGTATCCATTGCATATTCATCAAATCTTTTTAAATCAATATCATTACTACTAGCAAGTGCCGACAGAATAATATTAAATCTCTTGATTAAATGTTCATCGACACTTGTAATTTCCGATACCTTCTCTGAATTTTCAAAAAATCGTCTGGATACATTGCCAGTATTTGATGTTCCACCACGTTTAACTTTCTCTCTTGCATTGGTTGAAGTTAGCTCAAAGAAATGTTCGTGTGTTACGTTCTTCATTGTAGCATATACAGCATAAACAATAATAAATCCTTGTGACATTATGTTACAAATTAAAATATATGCTGCCATAAATAATTACTTTATTAGGATGTCTATAAGAAATTTTGTGACACTGTAAATTCAAATCAAAGATAAAGCAGAACCGGCAGATACAGGCAGATGATTTTCTGTAGGTGAATACCACGTAGTTAAAGGTACCTTAAGAAATATATTTTTGGTTAATACTTTGCAATACTTTTTTTTCTTATTCTACATGAATAAATTACTATCGAGTAAATAATGTCATAAACTTCTCCCGTATTGCCTATGAACAATATCACACTAACAGTAAAATGTTGATAAACACATGAAAAGTACTTACCTTGATCTATTATAAAATCACACACAGCTTCATTATTATCAATATAACGTCTGCAGTACGTAACGATTACTCTGAAAAGTTTGTGTAAAGTGATTGATACGCCCTAATGTGTATACCGATAATTTTGTTTAGATAGATTAGTGTTTCTTAAGAGAGTGCAATGGGTTGACGACTGTTTTGTGTACTTTTAGGGCAGTCGATTATTCGAATTTTGTCCAGCTAGAATTGCAATTCCTCCCACTCTGCGCCGTTTTCCGTGCGTTGGCTACTACAATTCAGTAGTGCTATGGCAAAAGATGCTATCTGCCCTTTTTTTCAAAATGCACTTTTTGGCATTAAATGGCTGCACATAACGTATAAAGGATTTAGTTGTCAACACTTGGTAGTATAAATAGCTATGGCAATTACACAAACATGAATGTAGATTAATAAATTTATATCCACCATTATAAATACAAAACTATTTTTGCTTCTCCTGTAAAATCACAAAAATTGCAGATAACATGTTTTGCCATAACACTACTGAATTGATTTATAACTTCGTTACGAACAAAAACTTACAAATGCAGTCAAAATCAATACGCAAACATACCAAGAGATTTTCATGCTGATATAATCATTACGAAAACGAGAAAATAAGCGAAAGAAAGTCTTGTATGATATTACTTCTACACTATTTAACTTTTATAAGCGAGCATTCCTTTTCTGGTTATATCAAATTCTCTCCCCCTCTTTCCCGTTTTTTTGTTTTTGTTGCTGTCGAACAGTTCTTCCCTTTGCCGAAGTCTCAGTGCCAACTTAATTGACTTGAATTTACTATGACTGGCTGAGTTCAGCGTTAATGATTATGGAGGGGTTACAACGGCTCAATTGTTAGGGAGAAAGGTGGATTAGAACGACAATAAAAATCAAAAAGTGTATAACAGTCTGCTGCTGCTGCAAGTAATGTTGTGCACTAGATACCTTTGGTGTAAACCAGAGGTTATTCGACCAATATAGGGCTCTGAGTGCAAAATATTATCTAATAGAGGGCTCTGAGTGTAAAATTCTAGAAGTCTGCATAGAGTATTTTAAATTTATATTACAATTACTTTAGTTGTTAGCAGTTCTTTTGGCCTTTACTTATTATTTAATTATTATTATTATTATTCTGTATTTCGTCTGTAAATATTGACGTGTCCCGAATTATTATTTTGTTAAACCACTAGCTAGCTAATGATGCATCGCCAGGTACTTTTGGCTGTACTTTTTAGTGTAATTATATTCCTAATGGCTATGTTTTCGGTGAGTAGGGTAGGTTAATGTTAGAGCGAATTGTTTTCCTTCAAAGTATTTAGTGTGTAAGTTGCTATTGTAGAAGTCAGTACGTGAATAAAATTATTGTTAAAGCTGGTTGGCGCGTTATTGTGCTTGAAAAATAAGTGGATATAACAATTTTGTGGGGCAGGAGTAATCCCAACAGTGTGTTTATGGTATTCCGTCTGGTAAACAAAAAGGTTAATTCCAATTGTAAATATAACTTTCAGGATTGCGTTAATCGAAACCGTTCTGAACAGAATTATAGTTGGAAATGGAACATGTGCTATTTAAAAATCTTTAAAAAAGTTACCCCACACGCAAAATATCTGTCGATACATCTCTTTTAGTATGCGCGTCGATTGAAAATAATTCAAACTTAACACTACAACGGATTGCGAATGAAGTGGGAACATCCGCATTTTAAAAGGCAATGGGTATACTATAAAGTATCTAAGCACCAGCAATTATTTCACGACGATGCATTTAGACGAATGAATTCTGCGTGTGGATGATGGAAATGGTGAATCGCGACGATAATATCTTAAATAATATTTTATTTGCCGATGGGTCATCATTTCCCCTTGTCAAATCTCACAATCCGTCAATAATTAGGTATTACGCGGGAACAAATGAACTGTAAGCACGCGTACGCAATATCAACGTAAAGTAAATGTATGAGCTGGGCCATTAAATAATCGGGTTATAGGTCCCGTTTTTATCAATGGAAATTTGACTAGCGCTACTTATTTAGCTATTTTGCAACTTGAAGTTTTGCCGATGATAGACCAAGTACCAAGGACCTAATTTTCAATTAGATGGTTGCCCAGCCTACAACGCTATTAGCTACTCGGAATTTTTTGAATCGGCTCTTTCCAAATCACTATATTATCATGCTTTCTAAAATATCCTTTACTCAAACCTACTATGCTTTGGTTCTCAAATCTTACATAAATGAATAAATAACCAACCCTACTTTACATTGAAAAATAACTTTCATAGCTGTTGGAAATCGGATCGTGGCTTAAAGGTTTTCAATCTCGAGCAATTTCCATGAATCAGTTTTCTATTTTATTGCGCCAGAAATCCAAAGTAATGTGGAACCGAAAAAAAACCGAAAAAAGTCGCACGAGATGAATCTATTTCGCGTCGCTGTTACTGATACAATAGTGGCAGAATGCTCTTTTGTAGAACATGACTATAAATGGAAATAACACTGATAACAGCATTATTACGAAGCTGGACAATCAAAGCCGATTGAGATATAAATTTTTCTTAACACGTATAAATCACCGTACTGGTTGAACGCATTTATAGGTTAGACATATAGCGGAACGAGCATCTGGGTGAATATGCGTGACTGTGTGAAGGGTAAAATGAAAAAAGCCGAGTAAGATTGAAGGCTTGTCTAGAGAGTGCCGCGTCAAATTGAACGGGGCGTTTAGCTTAATGGTATTACCTTTTATTCCACGGTTCCGTCAAAGTTATTAATATTTCCTTGCGTTTGCTATTATATCGGGTGATCCGGATGGCTTAGAATCCGCAAGATAATTGAAGCCCTGAAAAATGCCACTCCCTTGATCTCTTTTTCATAAACGTTGATATTTATTTTATGTGCAGTATGCAGTATACAAGTATGATCGATAGATCTTCCAGGGTCGCCCTATATTAATCATCCATAAACACATTTTTAACGGAGAAAATGTCTACACGAAGAGCATGTTAAAGGTGCTATGTTAAATATGCATTTATTTTGAAAAATTCTTGCAATGGGTCAAATAATAGGAATGTTAATATTGGCTGCGTTCGAAAGACAATCCGCTAATTTGTCTTGTGCGGTGGGGCGACATTTAGTACTCTCAAAAAGAACAATACTCTCATACCTGGGCTTATGAAATATGACTCTCGAGAACTTAACACCTCCTCTCAAATAATGCACGCATTTGCTGAACACTTTAGTAGTGTTTATGCACCGTCTGAAAACGTAGATTCGATGCACTCCCTAGATCTTGATAATTTTCTGAATATTCATGTTCCTGAAATTACGGAGGTCGAAATCTTGGCAAAATTAAAAACTTGCAAGGATAGTCTTCTCAGTGGATCAGATGGCATTCCTAGTTTTCTTTTGCGTGACTGTGCTGTGGTGTTTGTCAAACCACTGCATTACATATTCAATTTAATGTTGCGCAACTCCGAATATCCTGCAATATGGGAAACTTCCCGTATTTGCCCAGTACTGAAGAGGGGCGATCCTCCAGATGTTACCAACTACAGACCCATCTCTATTCTTTGCAACTTCTCCAAAGTTTTTGAATGCATAATTTACGCATATTTATTTTCCCCTGAGAAATGTTTTCTATCTCCTAGTCAACAAGGATTCTTTGACAGACGATCGACTATAACTAACCTATGTTACTTTAGCGAATACGTGTTCGAAGTCTTAGACAAACAGGGACAGGTGGATGTGGTCTATACTGATTTTCGTAAAGCTTTCAACCAGATCGATCATTCGGTTCTACTCCATAAACTTCAATCTTTTCGTTTTCCCCCGCTTTAATTAGGCTGCTTCGATCTTACCTTACAGACAGGCAACAATATGTGGAATATCATAACGCCAGGTCTATCATTCTCTGTCCGACCTCTGGTGTACCACAAGGGTCGAATCTTGGGCCACTTCTTTTTCTTTTATTCATTAACGACATTTTCAAGCCGCTTCATTGTGAGGTTTTGTTATTCGCAGATGATATGAAGATATTCACTAAGGTTGGGTCGCAGGTAGATTGTGTTCTACTTCAAAACGCTTTGTCCTGCGTTGTCGCATGGTGTCAACATAACGGTTTACACTTGAATATAGATAAATGCAAGGTTATGACTTATACCAGGAAACAGCGCTATATTGAGTATAATTATCTTGCTGATGACGTAGTCATTCCAATGGTTGGTATGGTCAGTGATTTGGGTATACTATTTGATTTCTAAGGCCTATGAAATGTATGGTGTCATTTTTAGAAATTGCAAAGATTTCAAAGATATTGATTGTCTAAGCCTATTATTTAAATCTTTTGTAAGATCTCGATTAGAGTATGGTTCTCTTGTGTGGTACCCTATTTGCAGAAATTGCATTGCCAATATCGAGCGAGTTCAGCGTTGCTTCGTGAAGTATTTGATGGTGTTTATCCTAAACGAGGGTATAAGTACGATGTTATGCTTGCGAGATTTAATTTTGAGTCGCTTGAATGTCGACGTAGCGTTACTAACAAGTTTTTATACATCTTAAATAATAAAATTGATTGTATGTGTTTGTTAAATAAAATTTCATTCTATGTACCTAGGCTATCATCAAGACATTCAAATACATTTTATTTACCCTTCAGCAGGACTAATATGGGGCTACGATCGCCTATATATTTGATGTGTGGATCGTTCAATAACATGTGTGACACTAATGATATTAATTTTGATTCCTTATCAGATATTGTGAAGTCCGTGGTGTAGTTTGCATTATGTAGTCTATAATTTTATTATTGTAAAAATTGTGATTGTACTCGTTCATTTTGAGTTTCTTTTTTATTTTTTCCTGTGCTTGGATGTAAATCTGTTGGAAATGAACCATTATTATTATTATTATATTATGTCAATTTCATAAGAAAAATATCCCACTATTTAAGATTCGATATAGTCAATGCTATTTACTTTTACAGGTTAATTTAGTATATGGAATAAACATATGAAAGCAATAAAATTAAATTCCTTTGTCTATTTCTTTACTTATCTTAAACTACTATACAAATTCAAGTAGCAGGTTTCTCTAGTTCCAATAAAAGTGTCCATTGCAATAAAAAGAAACTCTAATCTCTTGCAATTCCTGCATTCATTTATTTCGTTAACAATTACACAGTTCCACAAACAACAAACTTAACGTTAACTTAACTACGTTCAATGCGCCTTAGCGTTTTCCAGACTTTGTCAGTGGGCGACACTGTCAAAGTTTAACTCTGCAGTTTCGTTAAAGATACATTAGTGTAAACCGCTTCGTGAAACTATCTAAGTAGAAGCGGAAATGCACATCTTATTCTCAAGCAGTCGCATCTAATTTATCATAGGAGAAAGCGGGAGCAAGTATAGAGTAGAAATATGCTGTTGCATGCAGGGAAACAATGTGAACGCTAAATGCATGTTTATTTTCAGATTGTGCTGATAATCTACATTAATTATTCTGTTGTTTTCCTGTAGAATACACTCCATACTATCGCGACTGAATCCTTGGGTAATCGATATACAATTATCGGTACGGTTAACGCAGCTGAACGCCCTTATTTCGCATTTCTCAAATCCACTTCTATATTCACAACGGCGCAATATCTTCCAATCCCACCGCTATGTCTTCCTTCAGCCCGTTGCGGTAGGATATTGCCCATTTTCAGGATCGCCTGTTTCACCTGTCGATACAGCTAATTTTCGTCTTAACAATTTCCGTGCTCCGGATTCAATTTCCATTCCGACTAGGGCGAATTTCAATTTAAAACGTGGAAATTGCGGATGCCGATCGTTCCTGTACAAGAAAAATATTCATTGGCGAGCTGTTAAAAATGTTTAAAAACATTTTGCATTAAAATTCCCAGGGAAGCGGGTTGCATATCATTAAGTTGGTAGTGAGGTTTTAAACGTAAATGCCTATAGAACAGTGGCGGTCGATGTAAAAATTGCTATAGGTGAGTAGATGTAAAAAATACGTCTTCAATATACAAGGCAGGCTAAAAATTAGCAATACATTTTAAGAACGGTAAGAGTTTTTCCTAATAATAAAAGATTATTGATAGGTGCTCTATTTGAATTGGGGTGAACCCAAACAAATATTTTAATTAAACAAAATTTCAATATATTCGAAATAAACAAGGCTCTACCAGAATACCTAGTGCACTGACTTACAATGGGATGGTGGTTGACACTCCTCAAAATGTTGTGACATTAAAATTTATAATTCAATTGCTAACATCGGTGACGTCTTAAACTTGCAAAAAAATATCGATTACATGGCCGAATAGTGTACCAAACACAATTTAAAATTAAATATTAGTAAATATTGTTTTGTTTCATATACTAGAAAAAATCATGCAATTAATTCCGCGTATTTGTTGAATCATGATGTATTGCGAGGGTTGAAACAGTACAAGATCTTGGTGTACTTTTTGACCAATCTATGAGCTTTGCATCACACATACTGGCCTCTGCTTGTCGGCACCTAAAACATTTTTATTTCTCATCCGTTCCTGTACACCTTACAACTTTTGAAAAAATTACACTTTAGCTTCGTTGTGAGCAAGTTGGAGTATGGCTCTCAAATGTGGTCTCCCCACTATATCTATCTTCAGTTATCTCTTGAAAAAATTCAACGTCGTTTTCTGAAATACCTATCCTTTAAAGAGGATGGGGTTTATCCGCAGCCAGGGATTTATTAACTCACGGAGTCATCGATAACCCTTTTCTTCTTACCTCTTTGGATTTCCGCATTCCTAGGGCTTCCTCTCGTTCCTCTTCCTCCTTTGCTCCACGCTGTTCTAGGACCAACTTGCTGCCAGCCTCGCCACTAGTGACGGTGTGCAGCTCTGCTGATCTGTATTATGAAGATATTTTTCATAATAGTATTAATGATTTATTATAACTTCTTTTAATTTAAATATCTTTGTATTATGTTTTTCTTTTTTGTATGTACCCACTTTGTAAATATTTTTTGTCCCGTAACTGGAAATCTGTTGGACAATAAAGTGAAATGAAATTGTTAAAAATCTTCTGTTTATTAATCACCGCTGCTCTCTAGGCAACGAATTACATGCACATACAGTGGCTGCTGGTGTAGAAGGACCGCAGGGTTGCAGTGCTGACAAAATTTTACAAAAGCAGTAATCAAAAATAACTAGTAATAACTAGTTTTCGAAATTACTTTTTATACATAAAAGCAAAATAAAATTTCGACTGTGTATTAATTAAAACATCATTACATTATATTTTTAATTTAGACATTAAATCGGTTCCGAAAAAATAAAATAAAAACAATAATAAAGTGTTCTAATTTAAATGTTAAAAAGTTTCTCTTTATTTCCACCGCTGCTCTTTAGGCAACCAATTATATGCACGTCACTACATTATATTTTTAATGTATACATTAAATCGGTTCCGCAAAAAAAAAACGATAATAAAATTAATATAATATGTATTAAGACGGAAAGCCTTAGCTCCGTTTGAATAGCTGGACAACGTGCCCGGGACATCCGAACGCCTGTTTGGTATACGGTGAACAGAGCTGCTGACATCGCAACACCGCGATAAACATTGTGGGATTGTGTTATATTACAAAAATTCAAATTGAATTCGGTTGAAGAACTTTCAAATCCCCTTTTCAATACGAGTTTTGAAGAAGAAATTGAAATTAAATCATTAGGAAGATGTTTTGTGGTTATGTCGTTGTGAAAAGATAAATAGATTATTTATTTTTCTCTGCTTGTTGTTTAAGGGTAAACCTTCGTGGAGTTCTAACAACGTAACAAATTTGGGCTAGTTGCAGGAGTATATTAAAAGACACGAATATCGGTCGAGTGAACGTTGCCATTCAGATAGGTAGCGCATATGGCGAGTCAGTTCAGAAACATAATGAATAGGTAAAGAAACACAGATATATTTTCTCAAAAATTATTGATTATTAAAATTGTGTAGATTTTCAACACGCTGGTCTTGCTCGTGACCAATTATTAAAAACAATCCTGGAATATTTAAAGGGTTACAAAAACCGTCGCATTAATAGTTACATTTTTGTGCAATCCATGCTGTTAAAACTCACGAGCCGCCACTGCAATAGAAGGATTTAAGTAAATATACAAATAATATGTTCCTTTATTTTATTAGATCTTAACAAAGTAAAACATTAGAAAACATTGATTAGTAAACTGAAAATTCAGTAAATTATTTTTAGATTCACTCACCCAAATTCAAATGTCACTTCCCCTAACAACAACCTAACAACAAAAAATAATTTAAAAATTACTGGGAATATGTATCACCAATGCGCAATATGGAACTTTTTGATGACTATCTTTTTGAAAAGTTCAGAAACCAGTAAGAAAATAATACAGAATTATTGCAAACTAGTGGTTGTCTGTTATATTTTATAACTGGATGTAGTAAAAAAATCAAGGAATATTGTTAGTTTCGGTGCATGTAAAATATTACGCGTCCATGGTTTTATAGCTCTTGCAATTAAACAACCCATTTTTGATACTTCGTCCCTTCATGACATGCATTACAAAGCATATCATATGGTTTGACGGATATATAGATAGGTTATGGTTAAAAAAAATACGAAAACTTTCAATAATAAATAGAACGTCAAAATGACAAATTTCAAGTAAGTGCGTTGGCAACTTACCTTATCTATGCAACTGGCAACGCTCTCATTAAAGAAATCCTAGGCGGACTAAACGTCACTAGATTTGACATTACTACGCATTTGCTTAATATGAAGTTGTATTTGATTGTGTTGGTATGATTTTAGCATTAACGCTGCCAAAAGTAGGCTGTTTCGTTGCGAGAGCTATAGTTCATGTTACTAAAAATTGGCGGCTATCAGAGGGTCTCAATATTTTTGGATGTACAGTCGGTCAATGTGTCTACGTCTATATATTTGCAGACAATAATTATCAGTATAATAATAAAAAAACGCTCCTCTCCCCCCGCCCCATTTTATATTGCGTATATATAAAAAACACACGGATTAGATTGTGCCACGACGGGAAATTCAAAAACGAAACGAGTTTACAGATAAGGGACTCATTCAATGCGAAAATTCCCATTTCAAAAACCGGATTTATCACCTTCAATATCGGTCAAGCTCCCGACAATCTCCGGCCAAACGCGTCATTGCTGTTCGACCTATCTGGTATAGTGGATGAAACTCGGGAGTAGGCCGTCTTATTGTGGATGTATGTAGGTATATTGAGAGTGCGAGGGCATCTTTCTTTGTTAAGGCCCACGCGACCTTTTTATCCCGTTAAAAGGACCTGCGGAAGATTTTCATAATTCATGTCGTTTTCGGTGCCATGGTGGAGTTTTTGATATTTATGCGTGCAAAATTGATGTTAACTATATTACTATTACACGATAAAATTGAAAATGCTGCTATATTATTAAAGGAAGAATCTATAATGCAACAACTTTTATTAACCAACATTTACAAAATATTTTCTTTTGACAGCTGCCACCCTCGTTAGTTCAGGATAACAGTGTTGCTTGTCACTTAAACCAGATAAATGTTGCAAGTATTTCACATCCCCAGCCTAATATATCTTATAAATCCCTGGGTTTACTCATCTCACAGACGATCTAAGAGTTTAGGGGTAAATTCACTCTCCTGTATTAGTTTTCTCCCTGAAATTCCCCTATATTCCGTTAATTTTAAGAATGCAGTAGAGGGCGCTGAAATCATTCGTCTATATTACACAGCGCTTCAAATTTGAAATATAAAATGTCAACATGTATGTATAACCTTGATGGATTATTTTTTATGCAGGCATTTACAATTTTTTTTGCCTGTCCAAATCTGGGCAAATTTCAGCCAATAATAAGCCGAGCTATTATTTCCTATCTTTTCTAAGGTCGTATACTTAAAATGAACAAAATATAGCTATACTTTATTCACCGAACAGATGGAGTAAAAGAAATGCGTAATACGTAAACTGAGCTTTCTATTTGTTAGTAAGAACTCCCGAAACGTCCATTGCAAACGATGTAAGTTAAAAAATCGTATTAAATGGGGCTCTTTAAAATTCAAGAAGCGATTATTCGAATGATGCTGTAGACTGTTTAAGCAAGGGTGAATATAACTTCATAAGTTCTAAGATTAAATTTCTGTTTGTTTCTTTTGAAAAACAAATATAACAACAATTGTATTGCTAGAATAGGACAGAAAGATAATAAATTCAATTCATTGATTTAAAATGTATAACAAAATGTATAACAAAAATGTATAATACATCACTGTATTGTATATCAAGGACGCGCAATGTTTACATATAATCAAACATAATCACAACATAACCCCATTATTCCTTCGCGGCGATGTGTATTTATTCATTTCAGTTTTGATCTCGTCCTTTTCCTCTATATTCCATATTTGTGTCTTCTTTAAGACTCTATCAGCACATAAAATATAACGAGGAAGGTGAACCAATATATTTTGTGTTTATAATATGTGTACAATATATACAACGTTAAGTATGCTTTTTGGTGTTGTTTCTTCTTGTAGTGGACGATGGTTAATCACATAATTTTTATTAATCATTTTTTCATAAGCATAAATACATTCACAATCGACATCTTCTAAATAAAAAAAAACCCTTGATTTCGTTTTGTTACGGCGCAAGTGCTTCTTTAATAACATATTAAACGGCGTTTTCCTAAAAAATTATATTCTTTTGAGCCGATTGCAATTCAATAATTTAATTTTCCACTAACGGCATCTTATATATTATTATTTATTTGCTAAACCTTAAAATAGAAACCTGATTACGATAGACAGGAAAAACATAAAATGAAAGTTTACTTTTCATTATATTTTTCTATGCCAGTGCAAAACCGGCTTTGCGTATGCACGATGCATGTTGATGACGTCATTCCATCTGTTCGGTGAGCGGGGAGTAGATGTAGGTATAATGTTTTTGGACTTAGTTATAAACGTTATTATTAATAAAGATATGATAAATATTAAATTTTTATAGCGTGGATGTGATACATAAAAATTGATTTATTTCAGGCAAACACGATTATACAACGTGGCTTCTAGATTAAATTTTTTCATTAATAGAATTCACATGCAACGGTAGTAAATTTAACTGAAGTTGGTAGGAGATAGGAGGTTGGTAGCTGCGACAGTATTTTGGCGCGTTTCAAGAAGTTTTGGTTGTTGTATTTGATTTAACCTTAAACTTCACTATTGTTTGATCCGCTACTACTGCGTTTGTAGTTGCAGAACAGCGTTGGACTAGCAGCGTCAAGAACTTTAGTGTTATTAAACTTTAATATATCCAAACGGAAGTTCGGAATAGAATCTTGGCTCGTTTAAATGCAACATTTATATTCCCACTGTTGTGCATAATAGCATTGGTCCCGAAACTTCTACTCGCAGGCGAATATTATTAATCCTGAGACGGTACAAATAGAAGAACCCCAAGAACTTTATTTAGCGTGAGCGCCAACGGATGTTGGGGTCGGCGATAACTTTCTCCCCAGTCTGCGCTCGTCTCAATATTGGACTTCAAAAAGTTTTAATTAGAACTGGTGGTATTAAGTGATTTATAACTGCCATGTCTTCACTGTTATCCGCTGAATTGGCAGCTACGTGTAATGCACTGGGATATTTTGATGTTAAAGAAAATAAATATTATGCTGATGGAAATACGTTGGAGACTGTCAAGGATTTAATACGATATTTGAGGAAAGACGACGAGAATCATGATATACGCAGACACCTTGGTGAAACTAAAGTGGTACAAACAGATCTTCTACCTTTGATGAAGAGCTATTGGGAAGAAATAGAATTATTTGATGTTCTATTAAGGTAAATAAAACAAATATATATTCTATTACATATATTATGCTATATACTGTCAACGTACCAACTTTTGTATGTGTAAGATATGCAACCCACTTTGTGTTGATGCATTTTTAGTTTTGGTTTTTAAATATGAAATGGTTGAAATAAAATATTTTTAGATTATTGGTCAATTTAACGATGCCTGCTTTGATATTATGGCAAGAGGAGCCTCCAACGGAGAAGACAGCACGAAACTACTATTTACAAATAGAAACTCATCTACAAGATTATAAACAAGCTTTCGCAGATGAAGCAATTTGGGCAGTACTTAGTACGAGAATTAGTAAAATATTAGAAATTGTAAGTATTTTTACGACTATTCCTCAATGCATTCTGAATTGCCAAAAATTAAAAAATTAATATAATTTCTAGTCTCCCACTTGAGCCAAATTTACTGTTACATCTAAGTTATAATCGGTATTGATCTTACCTCCCATTAGACAATAGCGTTGTTTGAATTACCCTTATGTATACTCTCTACATCATACTAGCTAGAAGTCAGCATCATTAGATGCTAATTATCAGACAGTATAAACATGTTTACGCACGTTAGAGCCAATTAGATACCTGTATAATGAGCTGCCAATTCGACCGTATCTCGCGGCACAGATATTTTGGCGGGTTTTGGGTTTGTTTATTGTACGCCAGATTAAATTGGATCTACTTCGTCATTAATTTCGCCTATATCCGAGGTTTACGGGGCTCTGATAACAAACAGAAGCTTGCAACCGAGTCCCTTTATTTTACGTTATATTGTCCGGTTTTGTATAAGACATAAAGAATATTGAGTGTGTTTTGTGCTGTAGGGCACTTTAATGGAGTGGGGTTATTTTAATTATTTTCGATTTATAAAATACTTGTTTACAATTGTTCAACGAATATTTTTGTTACAATAGCGAAATCAGCGAGGCCTTTTGGTTTTATGAGAAATTTTATTTTGCTTTGCAATTATAATTAAAAATATGTTTTAAGAAAAGCAGGTTTGTAAATAGTAAAAAGTTCAGCGAATTTTGAATAATATGTTATCAGGATTACCTAGTGAGTTTTATTCCTTACTGACTTCTTTTATGGAGACCGTCCTATTAGGTGATCTTACATGTTACGAGAGATGCTTAGGAAAACAAGTGGTTTTTACTTAATATTACAACCTCTCAAGACTCCTTTTACGTATGCAGCCTATATTGCACTGTCGTAAAAGAAATTCTTACATTATGTTAGTGTATGGATATACTATGGACAGTTAGGTCAGCTTTAGTTTTTCTGTTAAGAAGTGTTTATAAGACTATACTAAAATGCGCTAGCACATGCGCATACGGTATTTGGGGTGAATTTAAATTTCAGGTTTCCCAACTTACGAAATTTTACATATCAGTTGCTATACCTTGCTATACATATATTACGTTATGTCGTAGGGTCATATGTAGTAGGTTTTATTAACATCCTTTTGAATAAAATATGCTAAAATATTATATATATTACATATGGGAAAAATTAAATGTAATCCTGCATTTTAGGGACCTGAATCGTCCGGTATCATCGGGTGCTCGCAAACCGCGCCCCTTTCTACGGGGTAATATCAAAGAGTAAACAGACGAAAACACGCCTTAGGTTTTATATAAACATATTCTCTTTAAAATTGAACATACATAGATATGTAAAAAACTACAGATGGTTGTTAAGAAATTTTATTGTTTGTATTGTCGAAAATGACCACACAAAAACTCCAAAATTAAATATAATTAGTTTTAATACAGGTTGCGCCATCTATGTATTAATGCTGCATACATGCATTTTATAGTAATTACCCTTTTTATAAGTAGTTAATAATAGTAATCCTTATAAGTCGAGATATTAAAGATTTTTAATTTATTTATTAGTGTTTATTTATTAAATTTATCAAATACTACCGGTATATCTACATCAATTCTATGACGTGTATTTTGGTCCGTTTTTTTGATATGACCCCGTAGAAAGGGGTGTGGCTTGTGAGTACTTCGCGCGCGCGCCCGGTTCAGGTCCCTAAAATGCAGGATGGCCAAATTAAACAAAAAATGCGTATATTATGTTTATTATACTGAAAATAGGTTCATTTGCATCTACATACAGGGTGACACATTAGTTTGGCAAAGCTCGATATATCTGTTATCGTATAAGATATCAAAAAAGGTTATTTACGAAAATTGTAGACAGTCTTAAACTTAACATTTTAAAATTATTTTCATGTATACAGGCTGTTTCATATCACCAGGGTGAACCAAACATACGTTTTCTTAAATGGAACAGCCCTGTATATTGTTTCGGATTTAGGTTAACCTCATGCCTCTCACCCCCCAATATAGAATTTCATTGAATTACACAGCGTGTTTCAGAAGTTATGGTCAATTTTATATGCAAATCACTGTAGGTTCCAGATCTTGTATAGTTACTGCAAACAACACAGTCTGAAATACGATGCCTTTAATTAGAGCAAGTTTTTCATAATTTCACTTAGCTCTAATTCGCACAATAATGGACACTCACTTTGATACCGCTTATATAGCGAGTGGGAGGAGCCTCTGTATTGCCGGTAAGTAAGGCACCTTTATCGATATTTGACAAATAATTATTTTTAATAACCCATAATCAAATCTGCCCGAAAGCACATTAACAATATGATTCTGTCGTCTCGGATACGCAACTATGCAAATTTTCAAATCGCCAGGCCTTTCAGAAGTGTGTTAAAATTGCACCTGTAGAGGTGGTGATCAACTGACATTACCGATAAAGTCAAATTAATATAAAGCTTTTTTGAAAACTGAATTGGCTTTTATATAAGATGGACGCCTGTTACCATACCAACTACCATACGCGCCATCTTGTGGGAGTTTTAGTAGTATGTTAAAGTTTTTGTTTTAAAATTTTAAAACAAGCGCTATCCATCCACAACTTAGAAAATATTCATGGCACTCTATGCAAAAACCGCACAAACTTATTTGGTTGGACAATCCCGTACGTATTATGTATGTGATGTATTTTAGTAATTTATAACAAAATCTGGGTTAATAATGAGGTAAATTAATTTTTTGAAGATTACAGAAGAATGCACGTATACTACATTTTGCTTTGTGACCATATTTTCACATATTTACATTTAAGTGCTGTACTATTTCCTAATGTACGAATTGACTATACATACATGTCACACTACAAATAGAAACTATTGCAATAAAACAATTTACAATATAAACTTTATCATTATTCAATTTATATTTCGATAGTCTCCTGAAGCGTTGAGATTTTTATAACTGTTTTATATGAAATACATTATGCGACATTCTAATATAATTATACATCAAGCTCTTTGTATTTGGGTGTAATTGCTTTTAACAGGCTTACGAATAATTAACATAATGTTTTTAATGTGTAATTCACTGTAAAGTTACCATTTAAGTCTTTTCAATTTGCATGTTGCTAAATCCACTATCTTTGTCATTGATAGACGACGTTTTCCCCTTTATAACCTTGTGTGGGCGAAATTTACGATAAAAGACAAATACATAATCACAGCTGCTCACAGGCATTAGACTGGTAGAGCGATGACAAAGATTCATCATTTCCCCACACGCCAGATGTGCTCTCTTTGACCTACATGAAGATGGCGTTGTAACTACCGTCGTTACGGATATCGAGCTCAGCTCCGGCGGCTCTCACTGCGGACGCTCTCCATCCCGGAAACTAATTGTACGTCTGAAAGAGTGGCCGGAAACTTTAGGAGTTAAATTAAAGATACAGCGTGAACAGCTACCCCCTAACGGAGGGCATGTTGCGAATAGGTTATTCTGTAAGCGAGTGGGCTAGGAAATGTTTACCTCTTTTTTGGATACTTTATTTACATTAGTACTGAAACACCAGGTGAGTGTTTAATATAAATGGTTGGTGTATATGGATGTGACTAAAGTATTTTTATGGATGAAAATGTTCGCAATAATGTATAACTTTCGATCAACGATTTATCAAGATAAAGACATCATTTTACGAGAAAATACTTTGTTTTAAACCCAAAAAGGCTACCCCATTAGACGTGGTCCCCTGGTCCTTACCAGTACCAGCACCAGGGCCAGGCTTTTGCTCGGTTAAGTCGGTGAATATTGTATTGGCGGGTTTGATGTTATGTATTTTCTGTGGTCTTGATTTTTTTCCTCTCCGCGCATAGTTAGATAATAATCTCCTGGATAGTTGCTTCTTGGGGATCAACCACGGTCATCATTAATCATTCGAGGCGCCCGCCTTAAGCCACGTCTGGGACGCCTGGTCCAGCATATGATCCCTGATGGAAGGAATTTCAAGGTGGTTCCGAGGTTGCTGATTTCTCCCCATCCACGGGATATTCACGATCTGTTGTAATACTTTATTTGGTAGTAGTACCTCTAATATGGTGAAGTGAGTCGTGGTCATAGTGCATAGGACGAGCGTCCCCGTATGTCAGAATGGGCCTCAGGCACGCGGTAAACAGGAGCAGTAGATCTGATATCAAGATTGGTTCTCCTACTTAGTAGTGGCATAAATTTGATCTTCGTGGCCTGAAACCTTGATCGGACCAAGTTAATATGCTGACGAAAGGTTAATACTTTATCGAGGGTGGGTTGCAGGTTAAATAACTTGGGTGCTCCAGGGGAGACTGTCGCCATTAACCTTTACGTTTCCGTGGGGAACCGTGCGTTTTTTTTTTGTGAATCGAAGCGCGATAGACTTATTTACGTTAATTCTAAGCTTTCAGCGGTCCGCCCGCGACTGAATACCATCAATCGCCGGCGACGGATCAACACCCCCTCAGCGCTACTGTGTCATCGGCAAAATGTATATCAGGAACAGCTCCGGCTGTTGAATCTTGCGGCTCACCGGTTTTGGCCGGACGGACTGATAAAACTCCCTCCCCCACTCGGACGGAATGGACCGATCCGACAAGTAGGCGTCCCACTAGAATTTCCTACGCTATTCTTAATATGGATTTTAACTGTACAAAAAGCGATGTTCTTATCTTTTTTTTTTAACATTTTTATCGCCTATCAAGGTTTTCTTGAGGAAAATGCCTTTGTTTATTCCCTCAAATCACATATTAAAACAATGGAAAATAACTATTTTAGTAACTCCTTAAAAATATAAGAAAATTACTTGCACACATTCTTTTTGAATATTTGTTAAGAACATGCAGCAAGCAAGTTTTATCCTTCCATCCACTGTAACTAGGCGTAATGTTTTTAAAGTTCTGAGAATTGTGGTCCGGCTAAATAATTCAGAGCAAATGACTACCGCTTTCAGATGCATACGAGTACTGTCAGGTTTTACCAACGATGTTGTTGATGCTAACCCGTATGCTTCAGCTGTTTAGCGAATATAGACGTGTTTTAAGTGTTAATTCAGCCACCATGAAAACGCTGTAATTTCTGAATAATGACTCTTTAGTGATTATTTTATTTTTATGGAAGGACGATGCTAAAACATAGGAAATCCTTCAACGATTAAATTGAGTATTTGGCGAGTCTACAAAATCGAAAAGTATTGCTTATCCTTAGATTAACGATTTTAAAGTTGGTAAAATATCCGTAGAAGGTGATCCCCGTCGCGGACAGCTAAACATCGCACTAACTAACGCTGTCGTGGAAAACCGGTTGAAGAACGACAGGTGAATAAAGGAAGAGGTTAGTGCAAGGGCATTGGTACATCCTGCACGATCATTTGGTAGCAAGCAAGGTTTCAGCTCGTTGGGTATCTCGGCTGTTGGGATCAGCCAAGGAACTGCACAGATCTCATCTCCGTAGTTAATTTCAGTTGATGCTAGCTGGTTATGGTAACTTATTTCGGCAACGAATAATAATAGTTGATGAAACATGGATTTCCTACATTAACTCGCAAACTTAACTCTGCTGAAACAACGTTCTGTTCTATCCGTTTGTAAAGTAATGATTACTGCGACGGAATATTTTTTGTGGATTACCTCAACGCAGAATATTATTCAAACCAATTGTGCTGAGAATTAGTCCCTCGCCTACCTTATTCGGCGGATCCGGCACCTACCCAGCTAGCACGGCTACGTTGTATTCGCGTCATGTTTTTTACTCGTTACATTTATGTTATAATAATAGTCCCCTACAACAGGGCTTAAGGCTCCCATAGGGAATGGCAGGGTGTTCCATCACTGTTAAGGCTCCAATACACTTTTTTTTCATCGATTTTAACCAACGTGCAAACCCGATGGTTAAAACCATTTCCCTACGCACTTCGAAATTGATCAATTTTCACCGTTTGTGAGATAATGGGACGCATTCATTTGTTGTCAGTGGCGGCAGCGTTAGCTGTTAAGTTCAAAAAGTTCTTTTCTTTTTGAACTTAACAGCTAACGCTGGGGCGAAATGGAGTAAACAATTGCTTCTAAAGCGAAAAAAAGTAACAATTTTCAATGACCGCGTTTGGTTCAAATAACGATTAAATTGTTTGAGTTTCAAATTGGATAATACATAAAGTGAACTAAATAATATTCATTAAATATAAAATAATCTAAACATCCGTAAATAATTTTTGTTATTTAATGATGTAAGTTGAGATCGTAGAAGCGTGGGAATAGGCTTAAGTGATGCAGTAGTTCGGGAAGATTCAATCTGTGATCTGTCAGTTGGCGCACAGAGGACCAGTCGAACACCGGAGAACATAGAGTGCGTAAGACGGTCCATTATACGGTCTCCTAAGCGCTCTGCTAGGAAGCACGCGATCGCCCTCAACCTATCTAGCCGTACTGTACGCCGAATTCTTCACATTGACCTTCATTTACATCCTTATAAGATGGTAGTTACTCAAGAAGTGTCACAACAGAATTTTAATAATCGTATGCAGGCATTGAAAATCTGCCTGACGACGTAGTGATTTTTTTCAGCGACGAGGCGCATTTCCATCTTTCCGGTTGCTTTAATAAACAGAACATGCGTTTTTGGAGTGACGTCAACTCTAGGCAAATTCAAGAAAGGCCCTTACGTAGTGACAGGGTAGCAGTTTGTGTGCAGTCAGCAGTGATGGCATCGTCGGACCTTACTTTTTTGAGGATGCCACTATACGGATGATATACCTTGGAAACTGAAGCTGTATCATCTCATATACTAGGTCATCCATCCAGACACGATCAAACGCTATTTCCATATCAATCAGGACGAAAGCCACATGCTTCGTCTCGTTGAAGGCATTCGTGGCGTCCACCGCCACCCTTGCCACCTGATGGATCGTGCTGTGACCCGCCCTAAACTGTCCATCCGGCTGACAACTGTTTTCTTTCATAAAGGAAATTGTTCTGTCGAAGACCACCCTTTCAGTAATCTTCGACATAGTGGACAGTAAAGATATAGGATGGTAGCTGGTAGCCAGTCTTGGATTTGTACCTGGCTTTCGCACAAAACCACAACAGACTTCCTCCACGGTAGAGGGAAAGATTGCAACCTCATTACCCCAAATGTCATAGCAAATATGGCATCATGTTTTAACGTTAGTTTAACGTTATTTTTTGGCATCTTTGGGGACTTTGCATCATTTACTCCAAAAATATGACGGATATGACGTAATATGTATATCTTGGATTAAGACTACTCTACCCCTGGGGTGCGTTCACAATAAAAGTATATTGGGAGTAATGGTAAGGTAAAGGTACGCAGTGGTAAGAGCGCTAGGCACCTGTACAGGATGTCGGGGTTCGAATCTCCCTTGCGGCAGCCGATTTTTCTAAAGATTGGTTGCAGCAAGGGTGGTCGGTACCCCTCCCGGTACCCTTCAGTGTTGAGGATTAAATCAACACTGCTACCCCTTACGGCGAGGAGAGGCAGTAACAAGCCATACACTTCACACACACACGATACACACGTACACAAATCTAATGTAGAGTGATACAATAGGCCTCAAGGCCGCATTGTTAAGTCTCTGCATTAGGATACAAAGAAACAAAACAAACAAAACAAGGTAAAGGTAAAGTCATATGATCCAAGAGTAACAAGTTTTACTGAACACCAGATGTCTTTGGTTCGCGGGTAATGTTTAAATTTGATTGTGTCATTCATAGACAAGACAGTAGAACAATTGGTGATATGAAATATGGATAATTTACGGGAAAGAAAACGTGAATATGTGTAATTATAATGCAAGATCTATTTTATAATCAGTTAGAATATTTTTTTCAAGATGATGATTATACGAGAAATCGGCGAGATAAGAGCGAACAAAGAAATAGGGTTATAGGCTATATTGAGAGAGTTATACCGAATTTTAGCAACCAATAGTTTAAATGCCACTTTCACATAAACCGCACAACATTTGACTAGTTATTACCAATTATTGAGAATACAATAAAAAAGAAGGGTAATAAAGGACTACTGCTTATTCCAACAGAAAAGCAGTTGCTAGCACATCTATAAACGCACTATCTAACCCTCATGTGATTTGTGATCTCATCTAGCTAAGCAAACGTGAACCAAATCGAATTCTGCGCATGTTAGGTAAAGTTTCACGGTGTCATTGAGTAGGGTAAGCGAGGTACACTCCAGGGTTACCCTTTACTAAGTTTGAAAGTAATAAATTATTACCTTTGCAAGTGTACTTCGATTACTGAACGCTAGATAACCAAAAAAGTGTTACTCTTCTGCTACCCAGAGTCTATTTTGAACGCATCACTGTATCAGCCATAATCTCTTTGTTCAAGTACCAGCTGCTGTAGGGCTACCAAATATTTTAAATGGTGTATGCCCTGCTGAAATTCTCGAAACTAACAAGTGATTAACCAAAATAATTATAAACTTTTGTTTAAATATAATTAACGTTTAGAGTCATGCCACTAACCACTTCCCCCGACACATTTCGACAATTAATTGGTTGTTGGAACTTACTTTATTTAGCTTTTCTACGTTTCAGCTATGTTTGAGTTCAATTTGGGCGTGCAACCTACGCTCTTTGTTTTACAATCTCCCGTTTTACTTCCCTCCTTTCCAGCTGCTCTGGCTTCATCTTTTCTACTTCTTCTTCCCCTCTTCTTTCTTCCAACCGCTTTCACTTCGTAAATTTGCTTCACCAATCTTCCTTCTCCCATTCTTATTGCATGGCCTAGCCACCTCAGTTATGCTCGTTCTATAATTGTTTGAACGTGATCAATATTAAGCTTCCTCTGGAAAGTTTCGTTCGTAATATCTCTTCTTGTTTGTTTTTCTATTTTTCTTAGAAATTCCGTTTCAACACTTATTAGTCCGCTTTTTGTCTTGTATTTGTTTTCTATGACTCAGTTCCATTTGTTAATATTGGCTTAATTACCATTTCTGGTTTCTTACCAAGAAAATTCATGTTCTTACTTTCTTCCTCAAATACATTTAAATTGTGTTTCGTTAGTGTTATCAAATCAACCTCCACCATACTTTATTGGTTTAAATTTTTGTCTGCATTTTTTAACTACATCGTCAAAAATCATATTAAAGAGTAGTAATATGCATCCCTGTATCTTCTGGAATTTTGTCGATTTTTCATTTCCAACTCTAAGTAGGTAAGCAAGTAGTTGTTGGAGGCCGATTGTTCCTTGGAAAGATTGAAATTGTATGAGGAAATATTTGCTAGAGTATTCTTTTTGTGAGTGATAATAGTTTTCACAAATAAAGCTGCAGTATTTCCTTGTAATTGAAACTTTTTGGTGTGATCCCGGTAATGGTTTGATAAAACAATCGGTTGACATAAAGTTTTATTTACACTATAACACCAAACATCCCCATAGGATCGACGAAGACAATTGCAACACTCGTTGAAAGACGGAAAGCTTCCTCTTTCTCGTTTGTCTCGGGATCGTGGAAGGTTGGTGGATTTTACGCGGCAAACCAGGTGTCGTGCTGTTTGCGTTCGAGATGTATGTGTTTGCGTAGAGGGAGCCGCCGATGCGATCCGACTATTCCAACCGTTTCAACTTGACGTCGTATGGCACCGCAGACGCCCCAGGGACTCCCGCTCTTGTCTAGTGCGATCGTGTGACGGTTTCTGTTTATTCGAAGGCGTAATTTAATGTTTAGCGCGGCTATTGCGGTTTCTATCGTAATAAATAGCCCGGCCAAAGGTTTTATCCCAATTACGGGGATTTATTTCGCGTTTGGGACGAAAGGTGGCAACTTGTGGAAATATCTTTTGCGAGAAATTATCGATCGTAACGCGATCTTATGGAATTTAGTGAGTGCCAAAGTATATGTTAGATATTTTTTTTGCTGAATAATAACAATGTAGTAATAATTATTAAAAATAACCACCTTTAGTAACGTAGTGTCCGTGATCCAGTTTTCAAAATCTCTTTACAATGACAATGGGGAGAATAACACAAAGGGAATCAAAGAATATAGGTATAACAGTAGTGCCATCTCCATGTAAAAATGGCTGGATGGATTTCATCGCATCGCTAAATGCTCGACAGAACTAATGGACGAAAATGCGCGGCAACTTTCGCTGAGTACAATTGGAGTATTGCTGAAAGTAATGCAGTTTTCAGCGCAAATAGCGGCAGAAATTACCTTTTAACACCTCTATGATTTGTTAATGGCGTTATAAATTATTCCGGATTAAATAATAGTACTAGACTTGACGCAGCGAATAGATGCAGCAGCAACGTTTCATTGATGTATAGATTAAAAAGTCGAATTCATAATGTATAAACTTTGCAAACCTAAGCTATTATTTGAGCTATTACTTTATGAGGTGAGATTAATAAGTCATAGGTTTGAAAAAAAAAATATATAGGTAGAGGCGGAGGTTGTGGTATTTGGTGTCACAACAAGATCAAAAATGCTGTTGAATTGGATGTTTCAGATTTTTGTATTGAGAAAGATATAGAAATATGTGCAGCTAA